>JANAVB010000798.1:1700722-1861449 GCA_029216955.1 Iris pallida | reverse complement strand
TCACATAACTAAAGAGAAGTATCATAATAGAAATAACACATTTATAAGCAAATATCCAAAGTAGCATAAGCGTGAATCCGAGAGTTTGATGAGAAAATTATTACAAAATTGAGGAAAGTCTTTGGAGACAAATCCGGTAACAACTATGGTAATAACTATATAAGCTAGAAAATCTCTAGAATCATTCCTTCAGGGATATCTTCGCATCTGTACTGATGTCCAAAGTAAGTTTGCTACAGCTACATCGATAGTCCTGGTCCATAAGAGGTAGGACATATGTCCTCATCGTCTAATTTAACAACAATACAGTCAGCAATGGAGCAAGTACCTCCTACACATATGTTACCATAACCAAAATATAACTAAAAATACACGTGCTAGAAATGGATATAAGACAGTGTCACCCCCCGATCCCGCTAGGGTCGTCCGTCATGCCTGGATCCCTGCGGGATCGTTCATCCTCGTTAAGGCGTGATGCCGTACAAGCCTAAGTTGCGCTTGGACAAGGCCATGTAGCTGCACAAACTATCAAGCAAAACACTCGCACTCACTAGTTAAGCAAAACACACACACGCACCCATTCATTGCAGAAAACCAAATATTGGACACAGAGATTTGAAATAGAAATACTTCTTTTATTGATAAACTTGAGGAATACAATACAAAGCTTTGCAAACTTAGAGTGCTTTATATTGGCTATATGATTCTCTTTAAAACTCTCTTTTGAAATAGTCACATGTCCATACATCATATCCCTTTATTACATGCTGGAATTGAAAAGACACCTTCAAAAGGAAAGAAACTTGAAACTTGACTGGAATAAAATGACGCTTCGAGGCAGTCTACAGCTCTACTGGGATAGACGAGCTTTAGTGCCTCACTTGAAATCCTTCTGTCCCTTTTGCTTTCTGAAAGGATGCCCACAACGTGGTCAGCACACATCATGTACTGGCGAGCGGCTTTTGGCCGAACTCGCAAATCTCTACAAATCAACACGTGAAGCGAACATTTACTAGTGATCTTTCTACTTGTCTAGGTTTTTTTAACAATTCATAAGAACATGATAGTAGAAATATATCATAAGCAACTTACCAACACCGATAGTCATTCCTGCACAAAAACATGTTAGCACAATTTGCATACGAGTAATTCATGTTTCATTCATGCAGATATTGAAGTTGTAATTCGGTCATGCAGGTGGACTATTCTACATGTTGGTCCGTGGGTTATCACCATGATTAGCCGCTGTGACTCTCCGATTCAGCTCGTCGCTAAGGACTCAGATATCGACTCCCATTTTCACATGGAGGCCTAATCTCTTCTAGGCCGAGCGGTTCCAGGTGCCCCCAGATACCTCCCGAGAGACAAATATTTTTTTTATACAAGTTGTCCGAGACCAAATGCATGCTCTAGCCGTTTTATCAGATGAGACACATTTGGACTTATGCACAAATATACGACACGTTCATTTCGTACCTTCTTGTTCATCTCAACACGTACAAGTTCGTCTGTACATGTCTACATTTTTAAGCATACTTAGTAACCAAACAGATGATCATTCTTATGGAGCAGATAGAGTAGCAATACATATTCTTGCATTCGATTCAGTTCAGTTATCTTCTCTTATCTTTTGTTGATGTGGTATCGTTGATCATAGGGACAAGGCAAACAAAGTGGACTAGAGATCATTTTATTAGGCGTACATATAAATGTTTGTTCGTTGAAGCGTCACGACCCGCACCCTAGAGTAAGGGCACGAAAAGTGGGTATGTCCAGCCTACGCCGCAGTGTCGGCGGTAGAACACTGTCCTAGGTCAAACATCTAACAATATAAAGGTACCTGTACAGTATACACTCCGAATGGAGGTGACATAGCAAATACAGTCTCAATCACATCTAAGGTAGAGCATGATAAAATATAAAATGAAATCCATAAAGAGATACCGCAGATAGAGTCTAAGTGTCTAAGATACACAAACCCAGAAAATATCTCAAATCTCAAATACAGTAATCCATAAAGTAAATACAACTCAAGACAACTAAAATAACTATCTATACAACCTCTATTGTGTCTCATCTAGGCTAGCAGGCAACCTCCAAGCTATCTGTAAAATTTATCAACAGGTTCCAGTCAGGACAGGAGCGAGCACAAAACATCTCACGCAGTTCATATCAAGTTAGGAAATATAAAGCATGCAATAGAGTAAGATACAGGAAACGCTGAAAGAAGAATGTATATAAAAACAGCAGAGATTTGATAATAGAAATATCTATATGATAAGTAAGAACCGTAAGCAATATTTGATTTAGAGTACAATATGGTTATAAACGGTTTAGGACAATGCAATGGTAACTCCATTGTACGTGAGTGCACAATGGACATATACAATAGTTATACAATATTGCACAATAGAATTTGATTACATAATCAATTCTACTCGCCCTCCCCAATCAATACACAAGGATCTACTCCAGTTACGTTATCTTATATAATAGTGTACAATGTTATACAATAGATGTACAATGTTATACAATAGTTGTACAATGGTCTATCCATGGGACTCATGTGATAATGAGAGTACAATATGCACAATGAGTATACAAGGATAAGGGTATTCAATAAATACAATATGTAAGTGAAACACACATCATAATATATATTTAGTGAATACAAGGGGATAACATCTCAAAAGAAGATCCATATAGTACCAATCCGTGATAACAATAGTGTCAACATCAAGTACAGTAATCTAGAACAAGAATATAAATCCAGACAAGTATGAAACGGTCAGAGAATGTACTCGCCTGATAACCTGAACAGCTGATAGGTATAGAGGTCCAAACTGAAGCCACAGAGTCCTATTTAGAGCAACACAGGTCAAGATGTATACGAGAGATGATAAATAAAATGTACAATGCATCTGCATGCTGTCTAGGTCAAACTAAACTAAAGTCAACACTTGGTCAACTCTAGTCAACCACACTAGTCAAATTAGGTCAACTAGGTCAAGTCCTAGCCCAAACAAGTCTAACAAGTCTCACTAGGCCTAACCAAGCCTAGGCTAGCACTCACACAATCACAAGACAATGTGAACCACAACAATGCATAATATAAAATAGATAATATATATAAATACATACCTTCATACATACATGTATATCCATATTACATACATATTTATATATAGGCATATGTTACATCATGCATATTTACATAGTTATATAGATATATACATTCATGCACATTTACATACATACTTTTATACATTATATATGTTAACATTCATTACAATGCATTATATTTTACTTATACCTTTGATTGATTGATTCATTCATATATGACATTCATTCATGCATATTACATACTTACATGCATCTATACATTATATACGTTGTATATAACATGTAAAAATAGAAGAGGAAAAAAAAAGGAAAAAACTGAAATGGAAAGGGAAGGGAAGGAAAATGTAAGAAAAAGGAAAAAACAGCGGACATATACATGCTTGCATCATATATTCTACATTACCATACATGCTATCATTATATATTGCATTATATTATTTATATATTATGCATTCATATCTATCATTACATGTATACCTTGCATTCATATCTAGCATTCATTATATACTTTCATGCATACATTGTATATCATTCTTTTATTCATGCATTTATGCATCGCTTACATACATTATATTAATTGCATTCCTACATGCTTACATTCAACCATATATATACATTAATATAAAGAGGATATATATCATATATATATTATTTCATTCATCTAACATATCATGTATTACATACTCTATATTCATTTAATACCCATACTACAAAGGCTCATAGGTTACACAAAATACATATATCGTATAGTCACTCTTCTACTTAAAACAAATACTGTACCAATTGGGCCTCTACTAAATTCTAGGATTAAAGTATGTTGTAGCCCTTCGTGTTAGCTTTCCGAAACTTCAAACGAATCGCATTTTTGTGTCCGAAAGCTCCCGAAATCGCGAAAATACCGAAACACGTTCGTCTTTCGTACAACTGACACTCAAATAATTCTACAGAAAGTTACAGAAAGAATTTAGCTTATTAAAATATATATTTGGAAATCTAACTTCGATACGGTTCTTTTAAAAAAATGGAAGATAAATCGGAGTTCTAAACTAAAAGTTATGACATTTCTAAGTTGCTTTGGTTAATAAAAACGTGGATGAATATTATGACAAATTTGAGTTGTTTTGGACAAAAGAACACATATAGGCCAAGATACTTGGATACAAACATAGGTATCCAAATAAAACTCATTCTAACCATCCTAACTAAGATCAATCCACTCTCTAACCATTCTAAAACTGAATTTAAATATCTATTTAAACTATTATCATACATACGTACACATGGGGTGTCCTAATTTGGGATCTATCAAGTATAGGCACAAGACACATATCTAAAATCCTCAAGAGAGCTCCAAATGGCCTCAAATTTGAATCTAAATGGAACACATGCATGAGAATATATCCTAAGGATTCAAAACTAATTTATATGCAAAGGAAATCGATTTAGATGATGGGTTTTACCTATTGGAAGTGGAATCCCAATAAAATCCTTTAGGACACGGCTCCGATACGAAGATCCCTCAAAGTGGACACTCCTCCTTGCACTCCTCTTCCAATCCTTGGTAGCACCTTTCCCTTGGAGAATGGGAATGATTGAGGGAAGGTTTGGTGAAGGAATGATTTGATTTGGAGATCAAATCAATGGGAAGGCTCTCTAAAATTAGGAAAGAACAAAAGGAAAATAAAAGAGGCAAGATTGTAATGAATGAAATGAATCATTCTTCCCTAAAGGTGGCTTCCATAAAGTGTCCAGTAGGGCTAATGGGAAATGTCCTAATTGCCCCTCTCTAGTCTCATATGGTTAAGTCTAGACTAGGTTCAAGTTTGGGGTCAAAATGATCTAGTTTTGAGTCTCTAACCTAACCATTCTAACATGATAAAAAATTAGTTTAATTAACTAACTTAAATGTTGGGTTTTGTGGGCCATGCTTAACTTAATATTGGGTCCCATCTAGAGTTTAAGCTACCCGGGTCACAATACAAGTCGGAACGAGACGAAACTCAAACCCGACTAAACAAATCCAATAAAAACAATAGAAAGCCAAGCCAGGTTTTATTAAGGAGTATATTGTATCATTTAATAGGAAGCCAAGCCAGGCGGGGACTGATTTTATTAGTCCAGAATAGGACTAATTTCTGAACAAGACCAATTTTTATGTTTGCCTTCAACATCTCAGTAGATGAATCTGTGATAGTTGGCTTAATGATGAACATTAGAACTGGGACTGGTTGTGATTCGAGGCTGGATTACATCAGCCACTCATGAGACTGATTGTCTCAGCCTTGACTGATGCATATCAGTTTTGTGAAGGCTGAGACCTTGATAGTATCTTGTTCAGAGAAATAGTGTCATGGGGGATTGAGTGTATCAGTTTTTACTGATACTGAATCACAGCAGTATTTAACATTGTACTTAAGGTAATGTTCTCTGGCATTTATGAAGTTGATATCAACAAGTGTAACTCCGATCAGATTACCTGTAAGCTCATTAGAGAGTACTTAGATAAGAGCTTGAACAGAAAATAAATGTTGACTGAATGGTTCAGTTCTCCAAGACTGAATTAACCAGTAGACTAACAGTAGTAGCCTTAACTGAGATGGTGTTCAAAAATTCAAGAATCTTGGATGGTATAGTTCAACATAGGACTGATATTAGGATTCATATAAAACTGACATTGCACTGATCCTGGTATCAGTACCTATTGGATTGACTGATTAGATGGGAAATTCAGTAGATACAATCTGTTTGGATGATTTGGTATTACAGTAAGGGGAATAGGATCCTGACATGTTGGATTTAAGTCACCACTTTGATTTGAATTTCTAGGTACTTTAATATGACTGTCAACAACTTGACAATCACCAGATTGTTCAAGTTAAAATAGCTTATTAGGAATGCTATTATCTGGACTGATTAGATTAGTCCAGTTCAGGAATGATCTGTAATGAACTGTAAAACCTATTAGCTAGGCACCTATGAATATAGATCATGTTAGAATGAGGATACTCTGATTCAGCCCTTAGCAACATCAGCCACTCACTAGTTTCAGGGGGTACCTACATGTATTAGTAAATAGAAACTTGGTATCAATCTTAGAATCCATTATCATAAGGATTAATAGGGACTACTGAAGAGCAGTACACCCTTGCTTTTAGAAGCTAACAGTTTAAGGATGCCAAGTCCTTATGTATATGGATGATGTGGTAAACTAGTCACATGGGAAAACTAATTTAGATTTTGGGTCCTTGCTAACTTAGAGTATAGCTAATTTTGATAACCTATAAAGTCATGATTAGAAGAGGTAACCCAAGGCTAGGACTTATATAGAAATTATTCATGATTAAATTGTTGATAACAAAAGTAGAATTAGTCTGTTATTAACCAAATTATAATTTATAAACAGGAGGACATCCAGCTTTACTACCCTTTCTCGATCACCCTGAGCAAGGCAAGTATACTCCTCGAACTTGTTTATTTCTCATGTATTTTATATTCATTCATGTATCTCCTTGTTGATACGATGTATCACGGAATTGTCTGATTTCATGTTTCATGGATTACTTGTGTCTGGGAGGGAAAATACTACAGTTGTGTGATCAAACCCTATTACTATTCATGTGAATAGCTTAGGTCCCGCATCGTGCATGTGGGACCAAAGCCGTACCATTTCATGTTCATTGAATCTACCCAAGCCGATCACACAATCTGGATGTATTTCAATCTTGTACATTTCAGGATTCATATTGTATTTCATGTTCAGGTTGTATTTCATGTTCAGGACTCTTATCATGTTCCCTATTTTACTTTCAGTATTTTCTGTTCAGTTTCATATCTTGTTCTTATTTCTTGTACTTTATATATATTTCTTGTTCTTGTTCATACCATGATGTTCATGTTCATTTCCTTGGATATACTTAGCTCCGCTCCTGACTAGGATATGTTGCAGGTGAGCTGGAGGCTATCTGTAATACTTACTATGGGCAGGAGCCTGGAAGCAACTATGAGCTAGTGGATGTGGCCCAGGGCTTAGAGGCTGAGGAAGCCTAAAGAACTTTACCTTAGCAGTTATATTTTCTTGTATTTTTGAGACTATTAGACTTTACTTTCTTTAGCTGGAATGTAATAAACTTGAGACATGTATCTGGATTTGGGATTCGTTTATAGATACTGTGTTCACATTTACTCTTGTATATCTGGTTAGTTTTCCCTAGATTGGTATAGCTTACTTTGTCGTGTCTAACGACGAAGGCTGGGCGTGTCCGACTCATGTCCGATTATTCGGGAGCGAGTCTTGACATGTTTTTAGTGGTGGCCCATACAGGTCTATCCTAATGGTACCTAGGTCTTAGCGTACTATTGGGGACTTGATTATACTAGGGAAACTTGATCACAGCATAAGAAAATCGGAAAATAAGGGTATATCAGGTTTATCAGATGCATGGATATTATAAAAACATTGTTTATTAGGTTCTAGGGTTTGTCAATCAACGAAGTTTTCTTTCTATTGCAGGATGGTCACTACGAGGAAGACCGTGGATCAGCCCGGAGTTGGAGGCAGTTCGGATCAGTCCGCACCAGACGTTCCGACAGATCAGCTTCCGCCACCGCCTCCTATCTTTCCTTCGTTGCCTTCGACGATGATGTTTGATGGCGCCCTGGTGATGGCTATGTTCTAGCTGTTTATAGAGGCCCAGAACCACCAGGCAGCACAGTTCAGAGAGACCGTTGCCGACGCACTTAGGACTCAAGAGACGGCAGCACCGATACCCATAGCACCTCCAGCACCACGAGTATCGAGACTAGGGACGGCCAAGGACTACCAGAACCTCTGTTCGATGAACTTTTGGGGCAACGAGGGGATCGTCTATGCAGACAAATGGCTGGAGAATGCGGAGAGGACCTTGAAAATGGCACAGATCCCGGATGACCTGAAGGTGGAGGTGGCCAGCATGCGATTGTTCGACCTTGCCAGAGCCTGGTACCGCGAGGTGCCCCAGTTGGCAGTACAGCAGGTTCCTTGGGCAGATTTCAAAACTCTGTTCAAAGAGAAGTTTTTCCCAGACAACGAAAGAAACGAGCTTCGGATACAGTTCGAGGCCTTGCAGCAGCGGACAATGACAGTGGCGGAGTATACTTCAGAGTTTACCCGACTCAGCAGGTTCATAGTGAACCTAGTCGGCACGCCGGAGGAGAGGGCCTGGAGATTCAAGAAGGGCCTGACTAGGGAGCTGCGGCATGCAGTAGCTATTAGCCAGGCGACCACTTACTCGAGCATCCTCAAGATTGCACAGGCAATTGAGAAGGAGATGGACCCGAGGCCCAAGAGGGATAGGGACATCGGCAGCAGCAGTTACCAGGCACCAGCGAAGAGGGTGCAGATGCAGATTCAGGCGAGGCCACATCAGTAGGCAGCAGTTCAGTACCGTCCTGCTAGAGTTCCAGCAGTTCAGAATCAGAGGCAACAGGGGGTCACTTGTACATATTGTCATCGACCAGGAAACCACGTGGAGGTCTGTCGTAAGAGGTTAGGACTTTGCCTATTCTGCGGGTCAGATGCACATCAGATGAGAGACTGTTAGCAGGCCACTGTCAGGCTAGCAGGAAGACCCCGAGGAGCTGGAGGACCACCGCCTGCACCACCCAGAGCATTGCCTGCTGTACCCCAGAGAGAAGGTGCTCTACCACCCCTGCAGCAGAGGTTTGCACAGCACCAGCAGCAGCAGAGGGAAGGACCACAGCGGTGACGTGCTTACGTCATGGTCGTAGTTGAGGAGGAAGAGGCATCTCCTGATGTTATCACAGGTTCTGTTGTCATTTATTCATTTTCTGCCAATGCCTTATTTGATTTTGGAGCCACCCATAGCTTTGTATCATATGAGTTTTTGCATAGACACATTTTCACACCCAAGCCCACTTGGAGGAACTGTCGAATTATGACAGGAGGAGGGGTAGTGCCAGTAAGTGAGATGGTAGATTGCCCTCCCACCCAGTCTGGATGTTGTTCTTCTCTGACAAAATCGTAGGCGATGAGTTTTTTGACTTCAGCTTCTATGTCATCCATCATGTCGGGTCGAAACTAACGTTGTTGCTGTTCGACTGGCTTTGCATTTGGCAGAATGTTGAGCTTGTGGGTAGAGATCTGAATATCCAATCCCGGTATGTCTTCATAGCTCTAGGCGAATACATCAATGTATTCCCTAATGAGCTGCATCAGTTCTTCTTTATCTGTCTCGGGGAGACTTTTGCTGACAAATATTGGTTTTGGGGAAGTTTCATCTCCAATATTGACTTGAACCAACTGATCTTCAGTAGGTGGCTCACGTTGTTCAAAGCGAAGCTCCCATTGAGTATCCATCCTTTGTGCCCAAGGAGCAGATTCAGAGACTTCGACAAAGTCTCTGTCATCTTCTGAGAACTCAGCAGTCACTATATTGGATGATAGAGTCACTCGATGGACGCGTCCTACACTGGTGTCTGAATCCCATGAGACAGAATCAGAAGAGTTAAATCGTTATTCTTCATCGAATTCGGAGGCTTCTGGAGTCAGAATTGGTAAAGTATAATCTAACTCCTACTTCGTTTTGCTGTAGTATTATTGTGATTTTCCTTTTGGAGCATGAATACGAATAGGAGTTCACCTTCCTTTGCCGCTATTGAGACCAGCTTTAAAATTGTAGTCCATCTTTTGAATGATATCTTTTGATTGCTGACTATAACGACGTAGTTGAAGTCTTCCATTATCGTGATTTTTTTTACTATCGGGTGTGATCTTCTGTTCCGTTCCTTTACTAAAAAGTATAAGGAAGTTCATCTTTCTTCCTGGAAGGTACTAGGAAGAAGGAGTCCTGCATTGGCTCGAGCAATACTTTATTTTGGGAAGCTTCAACTGCTCCTATGGTAAGTGGTTTGAAGTTATCTAACATTTTTAAATAACATCGAGTATAATAAAGGACATCAGTATTCTGTAAAGGAGATGCTACTTTATTGATTTGTACATCATCATTTTCAATATGATTCTTAGCCTTAACATATGGCTTAGTAAGGTTGATGACCAGAGGAGGAGAAGGTGAAGGTTTGTTACGACGAAGGTCGATAACAAGAGGCTCAAAAGAGGTAAGCTTCCATTGTTCCTTTTCTACAGTAGGAAGCTATTTTTTATGAGAGGAAGATGTATAGTCAATGACTGAGAAGAAGAGGGACGAGTAGCACGTCCTTTGACAGGGATCATAAGAACATCTTTTGAAGTATGTTTCTGATCTTCCTCATTATCCATTGCCAATACAACTTTCATGAACTCCTCCTTGTACATCCGAGAGTCCGTAAAATATGCTTCAATGCCCCTGAAAGAATTTAAATCGGCTACTTCCTTTTGGACTTCTCCATTGACATCCACATACTTGAAGCATTGATGTAAAGTGGATGGTACAATGTTATGCTCATACGGAAAGGGTCTTCCCAGCAAAGCATTGTAAGAGTCGTGATTATCGATCACTTAGAAAGTAACCTTCGTACGAAGATTGCCTATTTGAACTTTCAGGTGAAACTTTTCCAAAGGTTCACTTCTTCCAGAATTGAATCCCAAGATTGTCGTGATGGTTGTTGAAATATTGTGTACATGAATCTTTAATGCATCGAGTAGAGTCTTTGGCATGATGCTAAGTGCAGACCCAGGGTCGATCAAAATACGATCAACCTTCATGGTATGGACATATCCCGTGAAGTAGAGGGGTCGATCATGATGATTATCTTCCAACAGTATATCATCTTGTAAAGGTGATGTTTGGCATCAGTTCCATAACTATGAAAATGAAGGCATGTTATAGGCACATCCTCTGGCTTCTTGAGAAGTGCTAGACAAGTATCAGCTTGCGTCAAAGCTTCACTCAACGTTTCTCGAGTCTCCTTCGAAAGACGGAGTAGCTCAAAATTGACAATCTTGCTGGGGTATTAGCCAGCTGAGCAATTATATCAAAGTTATACGGCTTCTCAAGTCTCAAAGTTGAAGTCTTCTTCAATACTTCATCAAAACGGACAAGCTGTTTTCTTTTGTCGGCTGTCATAAGTTTGGGAAGAGTTGGCGATATTGGAGGTGATGAAGCTGATGGATCATTGACAGCAGGAGAAGATGGTGCTTGAGGAGCCTCCAGAGCTGGAGCAAGGTTTTCTTGACCTTCTAAATAGTCTCTTAGGTATGGTTTCCCAGACCTAGTACCAGTTAAGACTTCTTCTTCGGATACAGGCTCAAAAGACACCATATTGCAACTCTTTGCCTGGATCTTGTTTCTAATAGGTTTCTTTTGGCAGGATGGAGAATTTATCTAGTAACCCAAACCAACCCGATATTGGTTGTAAGAAAGACATAGGGAAAGAGGTACAGGAGATCCCTTTCCATGATTCAAACCAGAGGCCTTTTGTAGATCATATCCCATTTTTGTCATGAGTTCACGAGACTGTGGACTATACAGATGGAAAGCTGGTTGGTATTTGGCTTCTGATTTTTACAATATTGTCTCAACAGGGGAAGAATAAGAAGGATTATCTGCTGCCGAGATGAAGGTAGCAGTTAGAGGTGGAAGACAATGTTTACCAAATGAAATCATATAACATGATTTATTTTTAGTGGCCTTTTTAGACTTGGTGAAAGAAGATGGTGTTTCGAAGTTCGCAACTAAATCTGGATGGATCCATATAATTTCTCCTTTATCAGTAGACAGATGATCAAGACCATTAGTTCATGCAGGTGGAAGGTTAACAATCTCTGGAGTAGTTCTCGGGATGGGGATGCCACTATCCTGCACTAGTTGAGCTAGAAAATCTCCAAATTGTAACGAGACGACATTAGTCTTACAGTTTTCTCATCTTATTTGAGAGTGATTACACCAGAATTGACCATCTACTGAATTTTACCCTTGAGCACATAGCACGCTCGAGTGGGATGTCCAATAAATCTGTGGTAAACATAATATTTAGGATGGTCAGTCTTACCAACTTCATCTGGCCATTTTGGTTCTGGCAGTTGAAGTTTATTGCTCTTGATGAGGCAATCAAAGAAACTCAAGATATCATCTTCATCAAAAGAGTATTCTTTTTTTGGACGTGGTGCCCGTTGTCGTAGTGCTGTTGAGGTCGATGTTGACTGATTTACATTGATGGCCAGGGCTTCTTTGCCTTTGAGATTAATGGCCAAAGTCTTCTTGCTCTTGCGATTGTTCTGACGGCTATTATTATTTGGTGTAGCGTGTTCATCTTTGTCAAGATTAGGCATTTGAAGACCTAACTGCTTGAACTTGTCAGCGCTTTCTTCTGCTGCTTTGGAGTTCACTATGAAGGAAGGCCAGTCTTAGAATCGTGTTGATCCTGTCCATATACTGATTATAGGTAACAGGTTTGATTTGCAAGTGTCTATAGTCAGAGCATCTGGGGTTCCGAGAGACATTTTGAGTGCTTTACGGTGGAACCGTTCAATGAAATGTTCAGTAGTTTTATTATGTCGTTGTTGGATTTTGATGAGAGCAGACATAGTCATGTCATTGGTTCCCTCATAAAATCGTTCCAAGAACTTTTGTTTGAATTCAGCGAAAGAGGTTATACAACTATCTGGTAAACTACGATACCAGTCATATGCTGCACCAGCTAAACAGCCGACAAATACTCTAGTAAGAATAACATCATTTGGTTGAAGTTGATCAGTTACTACTTCAAAGTGAATGAGGTATTGACTTGGAGACGTGCTTCCATCAAACAGCATAATAGTAAGGGGTTTGTATTTAGGACAAAATTAGACCTCTTTCTATTCTATAGGATAGGGCTATTTGATCCCAAGCTTCTACAGGCCATCCTTCTGTTTAAAAGCTTCAAATTGAGTGCGTAAAAATTTTACGACCTCATTGGTATCTCCTGTTGATTTTGGAAGAGTGGATTGATTTGATATGTTAGGAGGGGGTACTACATGATAGGTACCACCCCCGACACCAGATTGACTTAGAATAGCCTGTACAGGAATGTAAGCGGTGTGAGGAGACTGTACCCCTACATCAATATTGATGGAAGCTGATATTGTTACAGGTTCCTGAGTTGGAATCAGATTCGCGACCGGTGGAACTGTATGTTGTGCCATGATCACAGAATGCATGCCTGTCATCATCTCAGCCATGTTCTTCAAACTAGCCTCCAAAGCAGCGATTCTCTGCTCTTAACTGGTAGAACTGGAAGTATCTTGATCTTCTGTAATGGCATAAGCAGTCACTTCTCTAGCCTTCAAAGATGAACTAGTGGAAAGGATGCTCCTTTCAGAACTTTCACTGTTAGCATCAAAATCACATAAAGAACTACCCCCAGAATAAGTGATAGGGATGTCTTTTTGACTGAAAGAATCTTTATTAGAATCAAGAAGATTCTTTTGACCGATTGTCTTGGTCGAAAAGAAGATTCTTTTGACCGATTATTTTTTGGCTTCTTGATCTAGTATATTGATAAACTCCTTCACCGGATTCATGAATCCGATCTAAGTACTATTGACTAGGATTACGGGATGCATTACGTCTTGGACGTTTTCCACCCCCAGTGCTTCGAGATGCCATGTTGACAGGATCATAGAGTAATTCATCGTCGTCCACTAGGATTGGTTCAGGAGTCTGAACATAATTTAAACGGTCAAAGACGGACCGCTTGGCTTACTGACAGCAGCATTTGATGACAACTTCATGGTGGTGATTGCAATAATGTTGTTTCTGTTGGTCCACCGTTGGACGGGATGGATTTACAACCTTCTGCTTCTATGTTAAGAGTTCACGGAGGTCACTAACAGGACGAGAAGAAGTGGTAGGAATATAGTCCTTGATGATATTTGGAACATGGCTCCTGTTTTTGAGGTGTCCCGTACCTTGAGTGTACAAGGATGTGCTAAGCTGGTTAGCATAAGTCATAGGATCTTTCACCTCAAAATTCTTCCTCTGGCGTAAGTTAGCAACTGGTGCTGGTTGCGCTTGATATATCTTGTGATTTTCCGAAGTTAACCCTAATTGGCACCTATTGATATAGGTGCGCAAGTCTGATAGGGGAGCTACTTGTGCATCTACTTGAGATACTAGCAGTTTACCTTGTCGGGATCTTGAAATACATAGGGTTAGGAGATCCTGCCCTGACCTCTTTGGAGTAGGCATAATACCCTTTTGTGTGGAAAGTTTATTCCGAACAGGACCCATCTTCCCGACAGAGATTTGGTTGTCTCTGTTAAGGAGAATAGAATTCCTATCTGAATTAGTAGTACTTTCCACCCAGTCAATGACTCGAGTAGAATGAGGAAAAGCTAAAGAGCATTTTCCTTGATTTAGTGATTTTTTACTAAACTTATGGTTTGGTGGCAAAGAGGGAGTCACCAAACAGTGTTTCTCTTTATATTGTGCTAGTGCATAAGTATGTGCAAGTTGCACCGGAGCAGGAACATACGTAAGTTGTGCTAGGGAAGTAAAGGCCAAAGGGCACTTTCCTTTGTTTTGTCCAGCGGTGTGTCGAGACAATGTCCTATTCGATTTCAGAATCGGAGAAGTGGAGGGATTAGTTAAAAGACTGTTTTCCTTATATTGTGCCAAGGCAGTGATGGGCGCAAGTTGCGTAGAGGCAGGAACAAGTGTAGGTTACGCCAGGGAAGTAAAGGCCAAAGGGCACTTTCTTTTGTTTTGGACAGCTATGTGTCGAGACAAAGTCTCCTTCGATTTTATAATCGAAGTAGTGGAGGGATTAGCCAAAAGACTGTTTCCCTTAGATTGTGCCAAGGCAGTGATGGGCGCAAGTTGTACAGATCAGGAGATTGTGCCGTCGAGGACTTAGGAGTCCAAACAGAGCGCGTCCTGCTCTTAACAGCGGCAGCAGTGCGCTTGGCACCCCTAGCATTGATCATGGCCTCGTAGGCTATCTGGTCGACTTGAACGACCAGGGTCTTCTGCGTCTTACCGATTGATGCGGTTTCACATTGAGTTGTCACTTTCTCATCGAAGGAGAAAGTTGTCCCCAGCAGAGTCGTCATTTTGTTTGCAAAGAACAAAAATATGCTTCTTTATTACAAACTTAGAAAAGAGTACAAGAGTACAATTGATTTCTGGCAAGTACAACTATAGGAATATGATCAGAAGATGATCACTTTATCCCTTGGACGATATAATATCGAAGACACGAGCCTTTGGAGGATGCAACAGCACTTTAGCAAGAAATTATGATCATTCTTGATGATTTGAGATTGATTTGAAACTCTATTTATAGAGTTCTTAAAATAACTATTTAGCAGTTATTCTGGGTTGCACGCGCTTCAGGTTGCACACCTCATGTTCACTTGCACGAACGGTTGCACTAACTGTTGAGGACGTATGGTATCGTTTGATTGAGATGCGCGTAGTCGTGGGCACGTTCTGCAAAGTTAGTGGCTTGCGCGCCACGTCACTCTGTTCTGAACACTATTTGATCACCTTGTGCGAGATTCATCAGGTTGCACGTGGCGTAATATAGCAACTTGCATGAGCGGTTACACCAACTGCTGTAGACGTGTGGCATTATTTGATTGAGATGTGCGTGGTTGTGGACAGTGTTGTGGGTACGCTCTACGAAGCTGGTGGCTTGCGCGCCACGTCACCCTGTTTTCAAAATAAAAAATTGATCAAGTGGCATCAAATTGCTAGGTTGCGCATGGGCGCAACTCATCAACTGGCGCCTTTGACTAAGTCTTCTGTGCTGTGCTGTGCTGATTAATTCTTGCGCCACATAATGACTTGCATAAACCAGTTGTCAGCATTAATTACATGTTGACAAAATCTTCTCGAGCGCCGCATTGCACGGGATTCGAACGAATTTTTCTTGATCTTTGTGCTGTCAGCTGTCAGGAAAATGATGATGTCGTTACAGCTTTTGTCACTACCACATTTTAGCTTGAGGGTATTTTGGTCATTTGGTGAAATTTTTGAATTTATTTTAATTTATTGAATTGGTGATTTTTATTTTTGACTTTGGCTATTTGAGACTTGTAGACTGACCTAGAAGTTGACCCTAGCTATGGTGACTTGGTTAGCATGGTGTGACCCTAGTCTAACTTAAGTCAACTCTATTTTAGTCATTAGAAACTAGTTCCAAATAGGAGAAACCAAGAATAGGTGAAATGACTTATGACTTAAGGATTTGATTTTATGACTTATGTAGCTTAGCCCATAGGCCCATTAGCAAAACCCTAACCCTAACCAAGCCCATATATGGCCGGCCAATCTAGGTTTTCCCCCTATTTATAATCTTCTCTCCTTGTTCTTGCCTCTTTTGTGCTCAACCAACTTTTAGAAGGAAAGGTAAATCTCCAACTTCCTAAATTCCTATTAAATCCATTTTAATTCCTTTTTCATCCAAATCTTTTGCAATAGTTTTTAATCACCCTCTATTTGATGTTCATGGAGGGTGATTTCAGTTTTTGTACAATTTGGAGGATTTGGCTAGCAACGGGAACCGTTTAATTTGGAACTTTTTATTGATCCTTGCAACCTATAGGTAAACCCTTCAAATTCCATTTTAATTCTATTTTTCTTGCATGGTAGCCTAGATCTAGGTGTCCCCTAGCTGTAGTAAAGGTTTGGTGTCATTTGCATTAGGTTTCGTGTCCGTATCGGACACATATCAATGTCTTCATTGATGTGTTTGTTGAAATACCATAACCACTATTTTCTTTACCTATTTCAAAACTATTTTCACTAATTATTAGCCCTATATATGGGTTTTGATTTTTGTATTGGTTTGAGCACACTTCGTGTCCTCCTTTATGTCCAAATTAGGATACGAACACGTGTACGAGGCCTCAGTTCAGTGCCCTGCTACTGGATACCGAGTTCTCTTCACTCAGGACACGGGGATATGCAATTTTTTGGGAGAATGTCAGGGCAATGTCTGACATTAGTCTCCCAAAATTTGGGCTCGAGAGGTTCAATATTTGAGGAGTTCTCCTCCTCGTACTGGTCGTACGCACAGGCAGACACACGCATTTTAGCCACTGATACGTGGCTGGATATGACACGATACACCATTTGGACACAAGACAGGGTGTCAGTGAGGTAGCCCTATCCTAGGTGAACCTAGGTGCACACCCACGTGTTGTGTCGTGTCGTACGTCGTATCCTAGACACGAGTACACGCGTGCACGAGACAGCGTGTCTTTGTGTGCACGAGAGTGGTTCGTGTGAGTGGACACGCCGTATCCGGCTCTGGGTGACACGAGTTGACTCGAGGGACACGTGCACATATGGGGTATGGCTTACCAACCCTTAATTTTGGGTTATTGATTGAAATTGGTTTTCGAATTGGGTTTTTCCCAATTTATTGATACATGTACACTGTTTTGTAATTCTGAGATTTATTTATATTTTTCAAAACCAATTATCATGATTAAGATGCAAAGAGAAATTTATTTACATATGTATTAGATTACTTAAATGTTGGGTTCATGATTTGCTAGGAGATTCATGGATTCGAATGTGTTTTGGATGTGTAAATCGATTAGCTAAACTGCCATTGTGTACTATGTTTTACTGAGATTAGCCACACTCTAAAACCTGAGATCATTACACACTCTTTCCTGTAATACCATTATACACTGCTATCTACTGATTCCTATTACACACACTGTATCACACACATTAATTTACACAACACCCTATCTCCTAAACTGTCAAAGACACACACACACACACTACCTAAAACTGAAAACTGTTTTCCTATTACACTGTTAGCTAACTGTTATACCAAAAACTGTCATTTGAACTTGAAATCCTGAAACACATTGATGAGCACTGTCACACACAAATTATAAAACCTGAGATTTTGTACACCCTATAGCTCTGTACACTTTCAAACACACACCCATCCATTCATACACACACATTATTTACATTGTACTAATTTCTGAGATATACCCTAGCCCAAACCTGAGACACACATGAACTGTCATGAACACACATATTGACATTTCCCTATATCACACATTTCCCTATCTAAATTAAACTGTCACATTGACACACACACAAACTTATCTACTGTCACATGTTAGTTGTACACACACATGTCTATCTCTCTATATGTAATACATATATAAATGGCCTATATGTAAATATAAATATTATCTATATTCTTGAATTAAAGAGGTGGTATATATATGTTTATGTTAATCATATTAAATTAGTGTATATATAATGTGTGGGAATGTGTGATATAGACTATGTATGGCATATAGCCTAAGTGTTAGCATGAATACACATGTGGATTGGTGTTGGTAGACTGGTATGACTTTGTGATGGTCTGTGCTTGCTAGAATAGGCTGGCTAGGCTTAATGAGACTTGTTTGGGTTAGGCTTGACCTAGTTTGACTAGTGTAGTTGACTAGAGTTGACCAAAGGTTGACTTTAGCTTAGATTGACCCCAAACATCATGTAGATGCATTGTAGCAGTCTATTTTACTATTTTAGACATGTAGTGACTTATATTGTTTTATAGAAGTCAGATACCACTCCTCGGACAGTATATTCTCTTCAGATATTCTGGATACCAGGCAAGTACATTCTCTGATCATTTCATATCTTGTTTAGGATTATATTCCTGCTTTAGATTACTTTACTTGATGCTGACACGTTGGTAACACGGATTAGTACTATATGGATCCCTTCATGAGATGTTATCCCCCTCGGGAGCATCAGATACTCATGTCTCGTGTGTTTTACTTACATCATGTATCTCATGCTTCTATTATTATGAATCTTCATGTATAAGTTTATGATTCCTGTACTCTTATGAATCACAGAACCTTTACGAATCTATTCATGAATCACTCTTGAATCACCCTTTATGGGCCAGTAGCGTAGTCATGAATCTTAACATAACTTGACTGGATCCTTGTGTATTGATTGGGGATAGAGGAGTAGAACTGAATATGTGAATAATTCTAAAGTAGAATAGTCTTGAATCACCTCTTTAGTATAGTCATGAATCACCCTCCAGCTGTTCACATGTTCATCTTGTACTCTGAATCAATAGCACTGATTAGTTCTCTACATATATTGTAGATATTTACTTACAGTGTCTCTTTTACATCATGTTGTTCTTCAGTTTCATGTATCTTACTCTCTAGCATGTTTATATTTCCTAACATGTTATGATTTGTATGAGATGTATTGTGCTCGCTCCTGTCCTGACTGGACCTGTTGAAAATATTACAGAGGATGAGGACGAGGCACTTTGTACCAAATATTATGGAACTACCCTAGAGGATTGCTGTGACCTGGACCAGCAGCAGGACCCCTTAGCAGTGGATGACACACCACTAGTTTAGATTGGTCATTTTCAGATGTACTGATTTAATCTATGGATTACTGTATTTGAGATTGGGATGTTATCTGAATTTGTGTTATCTTAGACACTTAGACTTCTATCTGTTTGTATCTCTCTGTGGATTTCATTTCATATCTATCTATCTTATCGTTTCAGCCGTAGATGTGATTGAGACTGTATTCTGCTATGTCACCTCCATTCGGAGTGTATATACTGTACAGATACTTTATATTGTTAGATGATTGACCTAGGACAGGGTTCTACTGCCGACACTGCGGCGTAGGCTGGACGTACCCACTTCTCGTGCCCTTACTCTAGAGTGCGGGTCATGACAGCTTCTCGAGTAAGTGTGCCACGTGTCGTTCGCGCAACCTGACTCTTGCACAACCTGCCTCATGCGCAATTGGATGTCGGCGCAACCTGATGGTTTGGTGCAATATAATAATTTGGTACCATTTGAAGATCTAACACTTTAATATGTGGTACAGCTTTAGTTTTAGTCTCTACAGATATATGTATATCCATTAAATAAACATGAAGGTAATGAATACAATTCAATCGACTTGAATGCTCCCTCGCAAAGTATGATCAGTTTAAATATAGATAATCATGGACTTTGAGATAAAAGCTCAATAAGAAATGCCAAATTAATTTAACTCAAAAGAATCATTAAATTAGGATAATTAACTATATTTGGCAAAATATTTTAAAAACTCATATAAAATGAGAGAGTCAAAAGGAGATAATAATACTCATATATTCTCTCATAAAACCAATACAAATCCAAGTATCATGAATAACTCTGCAAGATATTTAACTAAGATAATATAAGTCCATGGTGAACTAGGTATACCACATATTAAGGGTATAAAATAATTAAAACAATTAATTTGCTCCCCCTTAAAATATACGTATATAGTTCAAAAATAATTTATATGCACAAAATAGATAACATAAATAATCACAAGATCTAAGAGATATCCAAGATGTGCATCTTTCTTCCCTTTGATCAAATGCATATAAAAGTCCAAACTCAAAACAAATATCATTTTTAGGCAAGAAAAAGAAATATCAAATAAATAAATGCTTAAAGATGAAGAAAATATGTCTTCAATAAAAAAAATATAACACAAATCATGTCATGTAAGTAAATTTTTTTTTTAAAGCTGTCTTTAATGCGAATAATGGACATATTCAATAAATCAGAGAGAAATCAGAAAGACTTTTGAAATACAGAATTTTAAATTATCAAATGCAGAATTTTAAATGTAGAAAGTCTTGAGTAAATATCTGAGTAGCTCCGTATATCGAGACAGAGTTTGATTAATTAATAAAATCAGGTTTGACCATCACCAATGGGCCAACAGATATAACATAATATTCCATAATTTATTAAATTTATTTTATATTAAATTTGGAGAAGTTGTAGATAACTAGGTATTCTTCCGAAATTTGATCTATAGACTGTAACAACCATAACTCATAATCGATTTAAGACTCATGCAAATCGTTGATTCGAACACTATTGTAGTGCTGAAATCTATAGGTTTGTGTACTCAAATTATATATAGCCTTTTATGAACATCTCAATTTACGTACCTCGAACCCCGAATTTGAAAATGTTATGTTGTTCTAGCCAAAAATGTATGTTTAAACCAAAAGATCCGAGTATATATAAATTAATAATTATTGATTATAGAGACTATGCTAACTTATATATAGATATTATAGCCAGTAATTAACTTTGGTGAGCTAGGTGATAGGCAGCCTAAACCGATCCAACTTTTCATGTTAGAAGTTTTGATAATTGTATGTGTGTGTATGTGTGTGTGTGTGTTTGTGTGTGTGTGTGTGTGTGTGTGTGTGTGTGTGTGTGTGTGCGTGTAGTGTGTAATATGTGGTTGTTTGTTATTAGACTCAGTAGATTTTCATGTGGATCATTGTTCGTTGGTTCGTGATTAAACTTGGCTAGACTTTAGTCTCGCAAGCTCAATATGCTTGGACGAACTATAGGCAAGTATACATTGCCCTTATACAGTATTTCATGCTTCATTTTTATTTATGCCCATTTTTTTAGTATTTGATCATACATTTTTATTTTATTTTATTAATTATTTCGTGTTCTCTATACCCAACATCCCTCTAAAGACCTGGTTTCCTTCCATGTATATGTTGAGCCTTGCTATGTAGGATATTTAGATAACTTTGATTTATTCAACAAAATTTGGGTATCATTAGTGGTACCCTTATTTGTTCTTCAATGTTTATATTTATTACCGTAACTTTTACTTTTTTATAGCCTAGTTTTGATAGACTCATATTTTTGTAAGTCTATTCGGACATATATGCTAATGGGTTGTAGATCATGAAATATACTATTCATTCTTGATACTTATTTGTTATGTGGATTACGATATGTTGGTGATGATATAAGAGACTTATAGCTAGTTAGAACCTAGGGCAGCGTATACGTATTCGAGTTGAGATGTAGTCCGCTTGATAGGTAGTTGTTCATTACACATATCCTAGCCCTACGTATTTTGGGACTAAAACATGACATAGTTTTTGTGGTGGTCTATGCAGGTCAAAATATATCGTTTCAATTACATTACTATATCGATTGAGCCATCGATTAGGGTTAGATATTATTATAATCTTAATTCACATTGGTTTGACAATGTCCTTTGAAACAATTACCACCCTTGGAATTCGTATTTTGCACTCGATCATACTCCTTGACATCGATATCATTTATTTCTTCTCTCTCCCCATTTTGAAAAGACGAATGCTCGTGCTTAGTGAAGTTAGGAAAATAGCTAATAAGCATCCCTTAAGTATATAGCATAATTGACTAGTTTTCTCATTATGATTTTGATTGTTTTCGTAGATAAGAGGGAGTATTATGTATGATATAAGTTAGGTATATGATGTTATTGGAACTTTATGAAAATAAATCCCCAGCTAGATGAAAACACGAAACATTATTTGGTATTTGATGATCAATAAACTCTTGAGAGTATTGGAGGAGTTTATTAGATACGGTTGAATAAATAATACTATAAAATTTATTTTGGTGATGATAAGGGTAATACTTGAATTACCACTAGAATTGTGACTAGAGGCTTGATTCAACAGAGAATGGTTAGTGAATTTTTTTAGAGAAACTAGACCGAGAATTTTAAAGTTTCAGTACCTTATGGAGTTGTATAAAACAATAAATATGGGATTTGGTGATAAAGGATCGAGTAAGATTGATGATTTAGGAATAAGTACAAAGATACGGACTTTATCGTTTTGTATATATATATATATATATGAACTTTATCGAGGTTTAAAGTATTAGGTATGTTCAAAAGATTTTAAAGACTAGAGGAAAAAAAGTATGATAAAAAGGTTTTGATAAATCTAGACAACAACTTTGAGTTATCAAGGAGAAAGAATTTGGAAAAAAAATTATACAGAAATTATGATAGATCGATCGAATTTAGATTCAAATTTTGAGAAATTTATATCGAGTTAGATTAAAAAATTTGAGCTTTTTAAAAATTTGATCGAGCAGATATTGATAAATGTTAACGGGAAGATTGAATTAAATTACAAATGTAAGGAATTTTGAAGTGACTTAAATTTCGAGGACAATTTTTTTTAAGGTGGCCAGACTATACCATCTGCTACCTAAAATTTTAACTTAATACCTTAATAGAGCATATAATAAGATATGAGGTGCTTGAAAGTGTTTAGATAGAGTTCCTCAAAACTTTTCGGAATATTAACTGAAGCAATGACCAGAAAAAATCCGGGTAGGTTGGGACTAGTTATATAATACCCTGATTCGTTCTTATCTTAATCATTTAGATGCATAATAACAAATATATAGATATCAATTATATAAGATTTGGAGTTTATAAAAATATAGAGAATAAATTTTATATCGAGTTATATATAATAATTTCAAAATTTTCTACATATACAAATGTTTTCTAAACTTTGTAATTAATTAATATTTTTACATGTTTTCGACTTAGAATCTTTAATTGTGCATATTACTATACCTATTTGGATTAGGTTAGAATTTTATTCTAAGTTCAAACCTACATTAGTAATGTTATTGTATAATATTTTGAAATAATAGAAAAATTAAGATTTCTAATCACATACATTCCACATAATTTAAATACTAGATATTATCACATATATGAGTACATCCATATTTGACTACATGATTTCTTAATATATATATATATATATATATATATATATATATATATATATATATATATATATATATATATATATATATATAAGATAATAATCCAAATCCAATTTAAATTTATCCTTTCAAATTTTCTTATCCTAATTATATCCAAATTAACTAATCCCTATATGTTAGATATAAGTACTTAATTTATGAAATAAAAACCTAGATAATCACTCCCCTTTCTTTTCTAAAATCCAAAAGCACTTCTCTGTTCCATCCAAAAACAGCCCCAAAACCCGCCTAAAAAATAGTCTTGTTTTTCAACGGTCGTAGCGACCTTGAAGGGTGATATCTCCTAGCTCTGGACACCGATTCGACTCCATTTTTTTCCATTAGAACCATATTGATGTAAGCTTTTATTATATATATATATATATATATATATATATATATATATATATATATATATATATATATTGATGTAACCCTATTTAGAGTATCAGGAGTCCGTAAAACGAATGTGTATCAGTTTTCGTGACTTCAGGAATTCTCGAACACCAAAACACGATCCGTTTAGTTTTTTGAAAAGCCGACATAAAGATAAAACATAATAAAATTCTAGAATATATTTTATATTCTGTTTAATTCAGAGAAGTTGTAGATAACTAGGTATTCCACAAAAATTTGATCTATAGACTGTAACGAGCTAACTCGTTATTGATTCGAGATTTATGCAAACCGCCGATTTGAAACTCTTGTAGTGTTGAAATCTATAGATTTCTGTACTCAAATTGTAGACTTGTATTTTTTGGCTTTTTGGTCAACAAAATGCCTCGATTTGCGAACCATGAACCCCGAATTTGAAAATGTTATTTTGTTTTAGCAAAAAATTATGTAAACCTCACAATATGAATGAATAATTATTGATTATAAAGACTATGATAACTTATATATAGATATTATAGCCAATAAACAACTTATGTGACCTAGGTTATAAGCAACTTAAACCGATCCAACTTTTTACGTTAGAAGTTTTTATAATTGTATTAATATTTGTGCGTAATATGTGGTTGTTTGTTATTTAATTCGGTAAATATTCCTGTGGATCATAGCTCGTTGGTTTGTGACAATACTTGGCTAGACTTTGGTCTCACAAACTCAATATGCTTGGGTGAACTCCAAGCAAGTATATATTTACCTTGTATAGTATTTCATGTTTCATATTTATTTGTGCTATTTTTTACAATATTTGATCGTAAATTTTTATTTTATTTATTAGGTGTTTTCGTAGAAATATGCTGCTAGTATATTCGGCTTCCCCTTAACATAATCTTGGACCCAGAACACGATATTGTGCATGCACTATTGTTAGATACATGGCAATATTTTTTTTTATGTTAAATTGGCAATTTCAATTATAGACTTGGTTTTCATAGAATTCAAAGCATATGTGGTTGTGTTTTCGTGATTTTCGTTGGACTTGTATATTTGACTCGATAGGACTTGTATAGGATATTGGTGGTATTGTTTTTGGCCTTAAGCACTAGAAACATAGTCCCACATTGCCTAGGACAAGTATCTCTATATATAAGCTTACTTGTGTTTAGAGATACACATGTGGTGTGGAGTGGCACATGGGTGCCATGTGGGGTGTTTTTCTAGTAAAAAAAAGGCTAGCTCAACAAATGAAGCATTAATGCTTTTTGTCATGCTCTTGGAATTTATTCCATTGGAGCTAAGTCCCATAGGGGCTTAGCGACTTGAACTCAGACTCAGACTTGGGCTCATGGGCTTATGAGACATAATGTGGCATTTTATTGGCACACTTTGCACTTAGCACGCCAGCAACGTCGCTAGGTGCATAGTGCGCTTTAGTTGATAGTGCGTGCGTAATCGTGTATGTTCACGATCTGAACAGTTATGAAATGGTTCCTCCTTTCTCGGTACGTCTCGAACATTGCGTACACTGGGCGGTTACTGGACTGACACTATATATGTTTCTCATCTGCTCTCTGGAAAATTTGTAAAGAACTTGTAAGAATCAATCAAACTAAATGAGAGAGAGAGAGAGAGAGGAAAGAAACAGTGCACCATTTCTGTCCATCCTATGAGTCAGAAGAGCATTCGACAGAGTGTTTCAAAGTTCTTCTTCGAACTTGCTGGTTCCTGGAAGCTGTTCGTGTGGGACGAATCTAGCTTTGAGCTTCGGTGATCCGTCACCCCAGCAGAACTTTGGGCATTCATTATTGCTACTACAAATTCATTTGTGTCTTCTTCGAAGTGTTATATTTGATTTCATTTCTCAGAATCCTCCGAAATCTTTTTTGTGCACCTTCCTCGAAGTGTGGAGCTAAAATCAGTTTTTCATCTTAAAATCACGCCCCGGGAATAATAATTGGGTGGGGAAAATACGAATAGACGTTGACTACCAGGCCTATCTACCGTAGAATCACTCGCTACTAAGGAATGATAGATAGACTATAGGCTGTAGACTTGCTCCAGAGGAATAGTGCTATAGACTTTAGATTCGTGACTGAGATACTTTGTTTTATTCAACTTGATCCGTAGTCATGCGCCCATAAACTGCTTGCTTGCATTTATGTATAGAATTGGTTGAAGGTATCTTACCATATTTTTTGTTCATCTTTATGCATATTTTACTGTTACATTCAGCATGTATACTATGTATCTTATTACGCCCCTCTAAGAACCTAGATTCCTTTTAGGTATATGCTGATTCTCGCTATGTAGGATATTTTGATAGTTGTGATTTATTCAGCAGGATTCAGGTATCATTAGTGGTACCCTTACTTGTTCTTCCATGTTTATATTTATTACCATGAGTTTTTATTCCTTTATAGCATAGATTGGATAGACTTATATTTCCTTTCGAGTCTATTCAAATATGTATTTTAATGGACTGCAGACCATAACATATATTCTTCATTCTTGATACTTATTTGTTATATAGATTGAGATATGCTAGTGACGATATAGAAACTTGTAGCTAGTTAGAACCCTTGTTCGAGACAGCATATATGTATTCAAGTTGGACTATAGTCTGATTGATACGTAGATGGCCATTGCAATTATCCTAGTCTTGCATATTTTGGGACTAGGGCATGACATATTGCTGGGGATACGGATACCAGATGATCGACTTTGGGCTATGTCGTCATGTTTGCTGGTGGAGCAGTTTCATGGCAGTTACGGTTGCAGAAGTGTATTATCTTATCTATGACAGAGGTATAGTTTATTGCAATAAGAGAGATTTACAAGGAGTTACTATAGATAAAGAAGTTCATACAGAAAATAGGAATTAAGCAAGAGGAAATATGTTTTTCTTTACGATAGCTGAAGTACTATTCACCTTAGAACGAACTCGATATTTCATAGGTGGTTCAAGCATATTGCAACTTGGTATTACTAGATACGAGATGTGCTTGAGGTGAAGGATGCGATGCTTGAGAAGGTCCATACAGAGGACAATGGAGCAGATATGCTCACGAAGGTTTTGTCGAAGGAAAATTTGAGTACTATAGGAGGATCATCAGAATAGCGAGTTCCTCCACTTAGTCAGGAAAGGGGAGATTTGTTGGTGATGGGTAGAGTTTCAAACATATGTAGAGAATACCTCGGAGTGTGACGAGCGTCATCTGTATATCGGAGAAGCTCGGGAAGTCGAAGGGAACAAAGGCGGCATAATTTTAATATGTATCATGATATGTTAGAAAACCAGTATCAGAGTTTGTGGTATACCACTGTCGGTGTACCATCGGTATACAATTTTGATAACAGTTCCTTCCAAAATAGGTTCTAATTCGAAGAGGGCAACTTTTAATATACCACCACGAAAGTTGGTATTTTATTAACACAGTTGGATCAAAATCAATAGTCCATATTTGTTCAAAATTATGGGACTTTAAATATATCTTTTCTAACCCTGATCCATGATCATCTATTATTAAGAGATCAAAAGGAAAGCTTTCTGAAAGGTTGCAACTTGAAGAAAGAGATTCAGAATTTTGGAGATCGTTTCGAAGAAAGATCGTTTCAAAGAGTTCTAGAATGGTTCTTCTTCATCATCTCGGTAATCTTGCTACTTATTATAATCCATTTCCACCTATTGAAGTGTTACAGTAATCCGTATGGATCGAACGTGATTTTGGATATTTGGTATCATATGACTTTTTTCGGTCCTCGTTAGGTCCTATCGATTTAGAAGAACGGTTTGTGTTTCATTACCAACAGAAAGCTCACCACTGTAGGCGACAGATTACCATAACAAGGTATTTTTTTGTTTGATGTCAGGCTAGGGAGAGGAAATAACGGTCTATGATGATGGTGTATGATACTGCAGCTTCATTTTATGTGATTGAAATTATGACAGAGCTTAACTTGCTTATTTAGAAGGTGCAGCACTAGCACTCTCTGAATGGATGTCTGTTGCAGCTTCAATAGGAGAAAGTACTGCACCTGCAATAGAGGTGGTGCAGTGGTTAGTTGCATAAAAGAGCAAGTCTATACGAGCAGGACATTGAGAGGAAGTATGGAGCATGAAGTTCATGCCTATGGGAGAGTGCTTGAAGCTGGCAGGAAGGATCCTCAGTGCACAAAGAGAGTCAAAGGGAGCTCACATGCTTACTCAATTAAGGAGACTTCATAGGTTGGGATTCCTTGTTCTTCAGGGTGTGTCTTAGGCTGTCCCGGGCCCGATTTTGATCGAGTTTGATCAGACCTGGGCCGGTCCTAGAGATCCTGAACTAAATCCAATCCGATCTAGAATTCAAAATTTTCCTGTCGAGCTTAACCAGGCTGGGCCCGACCGATTCCAGGTTGACCCAAGTTTTTAAAAAAATAGGCTTTATCTTATGAACCAATATTTTGGGCTAAAATTTACATATAAAAATTTGGGCTTATAAAAAACTATAAATAAAAAACTGTATTAATTTTATTTGAGATATTTAATTTTTTTTCATTTTGAAAAGTTGAAAAAGTGAAAACTACAAATTTTATCTTCAAGCCTTCGGTATTCCAGCTTTTATTGAATATTTATTGCATCTTTATTCCTCAGCCCCAGTAGGGTCGTCCATAGTAACAAATTGAAAGTCCATTTCGTTAATGTCGACACCTTCATCCCTTATGTGTTGAGTCTGTTTTTCTATACGAACACAATCTTTAACGCAAACGCATACTTCCGAAATATCTAGTAGCATCTTGCTTCTCTCATTAGCATTTTTGAACCTGCACTAGAACAAGACTACAATGCTACTGTGGACACTGGGACCATTAAAAGATCATGTGCCAAATAAGAAAGTATAGGATAAGTATATTCATGTTTTGTCAACAACACTAAAATTGAAAACTATAATCCAAAATCATCGCCATCTTCATCATGAGAGTTTAAATACAAGGACATTCTTGAGTTGTGAGGGAAGATTGTTTTTGTTTCTTCTTTTGTAGAATACTCTTAGCATGATATAACTTACAAACTAAACCAGAGCTATTGCTACTAGTTGTTGGGAATCGGATACGCCCTCTTGCGCTCCGATGCCGTGTCTGAGACGTTGTCGCAGCGGAAACTTAGGCCAACCGACCTGAAATAACCAATCCCCGTCTAACGGACACCAAGCATAGATAAAGACAAGTATATGGCGGTGACTACCTCACCTGGACAAATCCCAATCTCTATAACTCAGATAAAATTACAAGATTGACAAAAACTAATGTTGAACCCTTTACCCTAATAGATTCAACCCTCTCACCACACTCAAGAAGAAAAGAAAGATTACAATTGAAATCGCTCACCAAACCGTAGCAATCTCCCGAACGGAAGTTGACGACCCATCGATTAGATCTATTCTTCCTTCTGTCTTGGATGGCGAAGTCCTAAGAGCAAAGTGTGAAACTTTCTCTTAGATTTTCTATGGACGAGCACCTCGAATCTCTACTTTTGTGCTGTGCTTTGTGCCTCCACCCTCACCCCATATATATATGATGAGAAAAACCTATTTTAGGTCATAATAGGATTTTTTTTTTTATAGAAAGCCCTCAAATAAGAATCCTACTACACCTAAAATAGCCCATCAACATCATATTTTAGATTATAATAGGATCTCTTAAATAGGAAACCCTCAAATAAGAATCCTATTATATCTAAAATAGCCCAGCACTAATTATGGACATCCAAATCAAATTAAATCAAATATTTAATCAGATTTGGACTCCATAAATATGCTATTACCAAATCCAAATTGGACTCCAACAATCTTTCCCTCCAGTCTGATGAGAGGGTGTTGACCCCATGGCTCCTCAGTTGGACTCCAAGCCTGTCGTCATGCGATGGAGTTTCTGCTCCCCCATGCCATTGATCTTCGATCCTCCGAACTGCTTTGTATTTTCCTTCGTCTCCAGCTCCTCGACCGTCACGTCAACGCTAGCTGCCATGCGTAGCACCTCTTGCACTACTGGAATCCTGCCGATATCAATAACACGATCAAGACCGAAGTCCCTGACGATCAGCCTCACTGCAAGTCTCGGCTGCCTGTCCCCGATTTTTGTCTTCTATTGAAAAGTATTAACATTACGACGAGCTTCTTCATCCTTGGCTGGCCCAACCAAACAAACTGTACGGTCCTCCTGAGATTCGAACTCCTGAGCCTGTCCACCTTCATGTATGAACTTGAAGCTCCCACATACACATGCATCCTCAAGCAAAACATCATGCACTGTGCATGCCGTCGATGACCCACAGCTCCCCCTGAACTGTCTGAATGATGATGCTCTCGCCTCAGATTGAGTTTGCTACAAACCTTGATCTCCTTTCTGGCTTCGAACTGATGAAACCGATGTCACTCTGTGAAGCTTTGGCAAACCACCCGTCGCCAAAATTGGATCCGTAGAGCAACCCCCACCTGGAGACCGACCAGCTATCATAGGACCGACAGACTGACCCTCAATCTTTGACTCACCACCATCTGTCGCTTTGTCTCGACTAACCGAATCAACAGTATCCCTCAAAGCACCTAGAAGTCCCTCCTCAGTAAGTTCTCGACGATGCACCTCTTGTCGAGAACCCTCGAGCCTCCATCCGGTGTCTGTGGCCAACCTGTACAGCTCAGCGGCTTGAGCCTGTACATGCCACAACACAAATATCCCACAGCCGCTATTGGAAACCCTTCGCAAGCATCTAATCTTTGTCCCCAAATAGACTACGAAAGCCATCATCTGCCAGCCTCCCTACCGAAATCAAGTTGTAGCACAAACTAGGTACAGGTCACACACCCTTGAGAACGAGCTTCTCACCGAGCTCCATTGTCAAGTACGCATTATCGATGCCTACAACTGCAGCTGTCCCCTTGTCGCCCATCTTCACATGTCCAAATATGCCGCTGCGGTATGACGTAAAGATCCTCCTATGTGGAGTGGCATGATACGATGCCCCCGTGTCCATGACCTAGTCTCCGTCATGACACATACCACAAGGTTTCTCTGTGTCGGTTGCTGCGATGATGATATCTCTCATTGATGTGAGATCCTCCTGATCATCCTTGACTTTTTCCTTTCAGTTTTGAGCTTCATGCAGTTCCTCTTGATATGAACCCTTTCACCACAGTGATAGCAGCCCTTTTTGCGGTCCACAATCGTAAGATTCTGAGAACTCCCCCATGTCCTCGTCTGTGAATTGGGTCTTTCCTTCCCGTAGGAAGTCACCAGAGCGGACTCCTACGACGATTCTACTTGCTTGTACCGGAACTCCTCATTCAACAAACTACTTTTGACTGCCTCCATCATGACAACTCCATCAGGCGCAGAGTTGCTCACCAACACCACCAACGTCTCCCAGCTTTCTGGCAAAGAACTAAAGAGCAGTAGGGCTTGAAGCTCATCATCAATCCCCATCTTCATCGCAGACAGCTGATTGATGATACCCTGAACCTTGTTCAGATGTTGTGCCACTGGGGCACCCTCCGTGTACTTCGAGTTGACGAGTTAGCGAATAAGAAATGTCTTGTTGCCAGCCGTCTTCCTTTCATACAGCGAATGCAGCTTCTCCCATAATGCTTTTGCTGAACTCTCTATGGACACGTGATGAAACACCGAATCATCCAACCATTGGCGGATGAATCCAACGGCCTTTCGATCCATTCGTTTTCAGTCTTCAGCAGCTTTATCCATTGGCTTTGCGTTGTCACCCTCCAATGGACCATGCCAGTCCTTGCACCAGAGTAGATCCTCCATCCTTGGTTTTCAAATCGCCCAGTTTCCCCCTGTGAGGGTGATCATACGAGTATTCATCTGCTCCGTAAACATGGTTGCCAGAACCTCTAAAGCTCTGATACCAGATGTTGGGAATCGGATACGCCCTCTTGCGCTCCGATACCGTGTCTGAGATGTTATCGCAGCGAAAACTTTGTCCAACCCACCTGAAATAACCAATCCCCGTCTAACTGACACTAAGCACATATAAAGACAAGTATATTGCGGTAACTACGTCACCTGGACAAATCCCAATCTCTATAACTCAGATAAAATTACAAGATTGACAAAAAATAATGTTGAATCCTTTGTCCTAATAGGTTCAACCCCCTCACCACACTCAAGAAGAAAAGAAAGATTACAATTGAAATCGCTCACCAACCCGTAGCAATCTCCCTAACTGAAGTTGACGACCCCTCAATTAGATCTATTCTTCCTTCTGTCTTGGATGGCGAAGTCCTAAGAGCAAAGTGCGGAACTTTTTTTTAGATTTCCTGTGGACGAGCACCTCGAATCTCCACTTTTGTGTTGTGCATTGTGCCTCCACCCTTACCTCATATATATAGGATGAAAAAAAAATCTATTTTAGGTCATAATAGGATTTCTTAAATAGGAAGCCCTCAAATAAGAATCCTACTACACCTAAAATAGCATCAACATCCTATTTTAGATTATAATAGGATCTCTTAAATATGAAACCCCCAAATAAGAATCCTATTATATCTAAAATAGCCCAGCACTAATTATGGACATCCAAATCAAATATTTAATCAGATTTGGACTCCATAAACATGTTATTACCAAATCCAGACTGGACTCCAACACTAGCTTGAGCGGTTGTACCTGGTCGATTGAATATGAATTTTTTCTTCGTATAAAGTAATTAGATTATCTAAACGTTCTTTAATGTCAAAATTTAAGCTACTTACTGTAATATTCAAAGTCATGAAAATCGTCTAACAATATAAATATACCATTCAAATAATATAAAAGAGATATTTTACGCCAATATTTTAGAAATTTTATTTCAATATTAGAAACTTCAAAATAAAAACCAAAAGTACTTCTATATTTTGTAAATAGATGAGAAATATTAATAATTTATGTTAAAACTAAAGGTGCAACCCTTTGAAATCATTTTTTAATATTTCCTATGATTTATCAAAATTTTCTAGAATTTTTGGAATTTATAGAACTTTTATTTTATTTTTTAAAACAAAATTATTTTTTGTTTAAAAACCATTATTTAAATCAATTATTTTAATTTTCAAATTCCTTAGTCATGACTAGCCATGACTAAACTAGTCGTGTGGCTAATTATAAGTTTTCCTCGAATTCTTTATAAATTATTTTAAACTAATAATTATTTAACTTTAGAAAATAGTTTTTATTTATGACTTATTAGTCATGACATAATTTAGTAATTAGTTATGGCATGGCTATATATAATTATCTTTAACTAATTAGTAGTTAGTTGTTAGTCATGGCTACTAAGCCATGTGATCCTTCTAGACTCTTCCACACACCCGCACAATTACTTTATTGCCCTTATTCCTCTTTATAACATCTAGTGTCCATGGCTCCAACTTGGCCTCCAAGCACCTCAACCCTATATAATGAAAAATTATTGGCTACTCCCGGTTCACCACTGGATGTGCTTAGTGGTGAGCCCGGGCCAATGAACAAGTGACACTTGGCACAAATTAACTCCACATTGTAGGCCTCAAAAATGAAAGTCACGCTGAGTTGATCAAGACAGAGTCAAAAGTCACGCTCAGTTGATCCAGACAATATAAACAAATCACGCTGGGAGACAGCTCATCATTTGCCAAAGAGTAATTATGACTGACAACATGACAGTCGAAGAATATCTCTTCGTATGCCACGTATACACAGAATTCGAGAGATCATCGCCGTCTATCGCGTGATTTTCGAAATCTTCTTCAGCAAGACTCAGCCTTCGTCGAGTTGGCGTACCAAAAGGGTTTCTTGTCATTTAATGCGACTGACAAAGCAATCACTGTCAGAGATTTTGTGTCAGTCGAGACACGCCGAATCAAGACAGCTGGCAGTTCTATCTCAAGTCTGCGTGTATTTGTGATCTTCATCTCAAGTTTACGTGGATTCTGAAGTTTTCTTCCTCAAGTTTGCGTGGATTTTGAAGTTCTTTGCCTCGAAGTCTGCGTGGATCCTGAAGCTTCCTGCCCCAAGTTTGCGTAGATTTTGAAGCTTTCTACACCGAGTTCGCGTGGATTTCGTCTTCAACAAGTCTGCGTGGATTTCATCAAATTGGAGTACGTGGCAGCCATGCCACTGATCTCTCGCCTGCATGTCCTGTAACTTGCACACGACTCATGCATGATCGCCATGTGTCCAACAGTTACAGGCCACGTCCAGTAACTGCTCACAACCTTGCGTATGTTAAATCCTGCATGATTTTCAACTAAGCACAGGCTGTGAAGAGAGTTATCTTTTCAGTTTTATTTTTGACTCTATAAATAGAGTTCTTTTTCTCATTCATTGTACAGATACATTGATATCTACTGTCAAAATTTTGAGAGCTTTTCTTCTTCGCATAGTCCAAGGGATAAAGCGATCGTCTTCTAGATCGGATTCCTACAGTTGTAATTTTCCCAGAAACACAACAAATAAAGAGAATTTCTTTATGGAAAACAAATTGGCGACTCTGCTGGAAAAAACCATCTCCTCTTCTGAGATGGTAACAACTCAATGCGACACTTTGTCAATCGGCTCGACGAAGAAGGTGATGACGATCAAATTCGATCAACTCGCCTATGAAGAAATGCAGCGGGCTAAGGGTGGCAAGCCCACTCCAGCCTCCATTATCATTGCCAAGTCGAAGGGACACTCTGTCTATGTCCCTAAGAATCAGTTGGCAGTCAATGGTGAAGTCTCTGCCACAGTGTCTACTCCTACCTCTGGCAAGAACTCCACTGCAAGCACGCACACTCTTGTGCGCTCGAAGATGACAGTAATCAAAAGTCACGTTGACAGTACTGGCTCCTTAGCCAAATCTGTTCCAGCGTGCAAATTCAACCCTAAAAGTCACGCTGACAGTACTGGCTCCTTAGCCAAATCTGTTCCAGCGTGCAAATTCAACCCTAAAAGTCACGCTGACAGTACTGGCTCCTTAGCCAAATCTGTTCCAGCGTGCGAATTCAACCCTAAAAGTCACGCTGACAGTACTGGCTCCTTAGCCAAATCTGTTCCAGCGTGTAATTCTAAAATTAAAAGTCACGCTAACAGTACTGGTTCCTTAGCCAAATCTATTTCAGCATGTATTTCATCAGAGAAGAATAACTCCTTAGTTATCTCTTCTTCTTTACCGAGTTCTACTAGAACTGGGGGTGGTCTTCCACACAAAGTCCCTTCGAAAAGGAATAACTCTTTAGTTGTTTCTTCTGCTCCTGTAGTTTTTACTTCAGGAACAGCTTTGACTGATACTTTTGTTAGTCAAAGGAAAGGAGATGGTCTTTTGACTACTCTTCCTTCTGGACATTCTATGTCTCAAAATCTGATTGAGTCTAAGAAGAAATATTCCTTAATATCTTCTCCTATGACTTCTTCAAATTGGGCACAGAATCTGTCCATTAAAGAGGGTCTGTTACCAACTCCTAATCAAAGGAGTGGTTCAACTCTTCCTTCTCTGCAAATATCCAGATCAATGGAGGGAAAACTCTATGTTTCCAAAATTAATGTGTTACCTTCTAATGATTTAAGAACAAAACTCAGCACTTCTGGTGTTAAGAAACCATACCAATTGGATATGAAGATAAAAGATCCAGATGCAGAGTATGCAAGAAATTATGTGGCTCACATTAATCACTCTTTGTATAATCAAGAGCCATTAAGACCCAAGAACAGGAAGTATACTCCTCAATCTTCACAAACAGATTTACGGGAATATCTTCAACAGAAGAGAAGGAGTAATTCTATGTCAAAGGAACATGCTAAATGTGACTTCTATCCAAGAGTCATAATTCAGTGCAGATGTCAATCAACGGTTCAAGACCATGGTGATCATGAATATGACTTCCAGCCAAGAGCCACAATGCAATGCAGATGTCAAACTAAACGACAATCTGTCTTCAATAGGATTCAGTATGAACCTATGCCTGATGAAGATGAGCCTTTGTTTGCCTCTGTCAACATGACTTCTCGGGACACCGGAGGTAGAGTTGATAGTCCAGATGGATTATATAGAAACACCAGAGCAAGAGTCCTGGCTTCTAGTCAAAGAAATTTGATCCCTGAAATTGATTCTGAATTCCTTGGAGAATCTAACTTCCCACCTCTTCCTACTGGGGGTAGTTCTCCTATAATTGACTTTGATGCACGAAGCAATGATTCAGAACAAACAACATCTACCAGTTCATCAATAATTCCTCGTACAGTCATAACTTATTTGGTTGATGGGAATACTGATGAACCTTCTTCTTCCTTGACTCCTCAAGATCAAAGAATTGCTTCTTTGGAAAAACAAATAAAGTCTATGGCTGATACTATGAAGTCGATGTATGAACTCATGGCAACACAGATGCAAAATCGACAGACTGTACCAGATGCCATACCAACTGACACTGATATAAGTCCAGTACAAGTTCCTCCAGCAGTACAATCTAATACTCCTGGACCAGCTCAACCAAATCCTAGTCTCTCTGGAGCTGGGGGGTAGTGCTTACAATGCTGTTCCTCCTCCCAACTATTCTCTACAAGCCACAACTCCACAATCTTCGGGAGTTGTCTCTGAAGAATTGAAGAATCTCAAAACTCAATTCGAGGCATTCAAATAGAAGGATGGTTTACAAAGGTTAGGCATCAAGCAGCCTTATCCGATAGAATGGAAGCAAGTATCATATCCTCCTAAATACAAGCCTCCTACTATATCATTCTATGATGGAACCACTTCTCCAAGTCAATTTATTAATCACTTTGAAGTGATGACTGATCAACTGCAACCAAGTGATGCCCTCCTTACTCGGGTATTTATTGGATGTCTCAAGGGAACGGCTTATGAATGGTATAGGAGTCTCCCAGATGGGAGCACTACCTCATTTGCTGGTTTCAAACAGATGTTTCTTGAAAGGTTCTATGAAGGGCTTAATGACATGACTATGTCTGCTCTTATTAGAATCAAGCAGAAAAATAATAAATCTACAGAGGAATACATTGAACGGTTTCGAAGAGAAGCTCTGAAGATGCCTCTTGGAACTCCTGATGCTGTCACCATTGACACGTGCAAATCAAACTTGTTGCCAATCATCAGTATGTGGACAGGGTCCACTCAATTTCAAGATTGGCCTTCCTTCATAGTCAGTGCCAAAGCTGCAGAAATGAGTGCTGAAACCTTCAAAGGTTTAGGAGTGCAGATGACTCCTAAAGAAACAGGACAAGGTGCTAACAATAAAAACAATGCTCGCAAGGGAAAAGAAACTCTTGAAGTTAATCTTCAGAGCAAAGATGCATCAAATGTTCAAACTCCTGCCTCTACAACTCAACAATCAAGAACACCTCGCCCCAAAGAAGAATATTCTTTTGATGACGACGATGTCCTTGGTATCTTTGAATGTCTGCTGAAAGGTAATAAAATACAATTACCTGAGATCAAGAAACCTGATGAAGCTGGTAAAACAGATCATCCCAAATACTGTCCATATCACAGAATGCTGGGTCATATAATTCGTACATGTTATGTACTGAAAGGAAAGATTCAAGAAATGATTAAATCTGGAGCTATCTCTCTTACTCCAAAAGAGAAGACCGTCACCTCCAACGTCGTCTCTATGCAATTCGGAGATTTCCCTCCTCAACTCCTTGAAGGTGGGATCGTTCCTATTCCCAAGGCAACTCTTGACATAGTGAATCTTCCTCCTCTACGGTCTGAAGGATTAGTGCCAATCACTTTGGAGACTGGAGAAATCATGTGGATCCATCCTGATCTAGTGGCAGATTTTGAATCTCCTTTTCCTCAAAAGATTTCTTCTCGAAAGTCCAAGAAGGCTGGAAAGATTAAATCATGTCATATGACTTCTCTTGGATCTATTCCTGACACAGAGCCAAAAGAGAAAGAAGAAGCACTTGTTAGTGCTACTCGAACGGGGAAACCTTATCTAAAGGATTATTCCAAAAGTCCTGAGGATCCTCTTGATATCCCTCCAGCTGATAAAGATGCTTCTAATGTTCCTCCTGAAGAAGAATCATCTACTGCACCTGTTCCTTCAACTACACCAGTTGAACCTGTTCTTCCCAAGCCTACAGCTCTGGAGAAAGGCAAACAACAGGCTCGGTTTGATAAGCCAATCAAGAAGTCCTCTCCTCTTGGACTTCAGAAGCCTTACAACTTCGACATTTTGGCTCAACTTGCTAATACTCCAGCTAGAATGTCCCTCTTTGAACTTCTACGTCTTTTCAAAGAGACTCGGGAGACATTAAGTGAAGCACTTCTACAAGCTGACTCTTGTCTTGCACAATTGAAGAAGCCAGATGCAGAACCTGCCACTTGCTTACATTGCAACAGTGTACTGGAGATTATCCTAAATATCACCTTTACACAAGACGACATGCTATTGGAGGATAATCGACATGATCGGCCTCTCTACTACACCGGTTATATCGACACAATGAAGATAGATCGTATCCTCATTGATCCAGGGTCTGCTATAAGCATAATGCCAAAGAGTCTGTTGGATGAACTAAAAATCCCTCTCCACAAGCTCTCCAAGACGGTTACTACTATCTTGGGATTCAATCAAAGTCGAAGTGAGCCTTTGGGAAAGATTCATCTAAAGTTTCAGATAGGCGATTTCAGATCTAAAGTCACTTTCTATGTGATCGAGATCGCGGGATCCTATAATCTTCTTCTGGGGAGGCCCTTTCTTCATGAAAATAATGTGGTGCCCTCTACTCTTCATCAATGTTTTAAATACATTGATAGCAATGGAAGAGTACAAAAAGAAGTTGCTGTTATAAATCCCTTCCATGGGGTTGAAGCTTATTTCAACGATTCTCGAATGTACAAAGAAGAGTATACAAGGATCATACAAGCTATGGAGAAAGAAGATGCACAAAGTGAGACTTTAATAATCCCTGTTAAAGGTCGAACTACTCAGCAACAATCTCCTAAACCCTCTGGAGAAGATTCTTTCATCATTCCAGTGAGTGGACGGATCTCTCCGTTATCTCAGTCATCTATTCAAAATATACTGATCATTCCTGTCAGTAGGCGTACTACAGTTCCTGTATCTTCACAAGATACTCTGCTAATTCCAGTTGGAGGACGGACTACTCTTCCTACTCAAACTTCAAGAGAGCTCACCTCTTCTGAGCCATTTGTTATCGATCTTAATCGAAACAAAGCTTCTTCTTCTTCTCCCCCTTTAGTCATTGACTTGGCTAAAATCTCTAAGGCTCAGCCTTCTCCCAATATAAATACTGCTGCTTTTACATTTAATGAAAAGTCTCCACCTTTGTAGTACGTTGATGTGTATAATTATGTTCATAGTTATTTACATCTGTTAGATGACTTGAACACAATAACCATAGGAGTTGTACAGACTGTTCATACAGATGTATCCCTAGAACCTGTACAATCTTCATACTTTCTAGTTCCTAGCAGAAAGCCAGGAGACATTCCAATATTCTTCTACAAAGGGCCTCAAAATCCTTCTGATCTTGAAGATGATGACAAAAATGATGATACTGGAAGATTACAACTACGTCGTTATAGTCAGCAATCTAAAGACATCATCAAAAATATGGGCTATGACTTCAGGACTGGCCTCAATAGTAGAAAAGGAAGAAAAATGCCTATTCGTATTCCTCCTCTGAAATATGGAAGGACGAAATACGGATTGGGCTATATAGCTCCTACTCCTTTTATCAATATTATCCATGAAGATCCCGAGTCTGACAAAGATAAGAGATCTGATTCTTCTAGTACCACTTCTTGGGATTCCGATACGAGTATCGGTGACTTCTACTGCAACATTTTGTCTTCCAACATGGTTTCCATTGACCATTCTGAAGAAAGTGATGAAGACGAAGAAGAGTTTGAAATCTCACCTGAATCGGAACAGTGGGCCCAAAGATTAGATAATCAATGGAAGTTCCGTTTCGAGCAAAAAGAACCTCCGACTGAAGATAAACTTGTTCAAATAGATGTTGGTGAAGAGGGATCTCCCAAACCAATATTCATCAGTGAAAGTCTTTCAGAAACTGATAAGAAAGACATGATCAAACTCATTCGTGATTACATCGATGTCTTTGCTTGGAGTTATGAAGATATGCCAGGGCTTGATCCTCAAATTGCAACTCATAAGCTCAATATCTTGCCGAATGCTAAATCGGTCAAACAACAACAGCGACGATTTCGTCCAGACATCATGGATGCAATTGAAGCTTAAGTCAATAAATTCATTACCTCTGGGTTTATTAGAGAGGAACAACATCCCGATTGGGTGGCTAATATTGTTCCTGTTCTTAAAAAGACTGGCAAGATCAGAGTATGCATAGACTTCCGCGATCTCAATGCGGCATGTCCTAAAGACGAATTCTCTCTACCAATCACTGATGTCATGGTTGATAATACCTGTGGATTTGAACGAATGTCATTCATGGACGGATATTCTGGGTACAATCAGATCAAAATGTTTCCAGAGGACGAGAAGCACACTTCTTTCAGAACGCCGATTGGTACATACTGTTATACAGTTATGCCATTCGGTCTCAAGAATGCAGGAGCAACTTATCAACGAGCTATGAGCACTATATTCTGTGAACATTTGCGGAAAATAGTCGAATGCTATGTTGATGATATTGCAGTCAAAAGTCGACAAAAGGAGGATCATATCCAAGATTTGAAGACTATATTTGATCTAATGCGTAAGCATCAATTAAAGATGAACCCTACTAAGTCCTTCTTAGGCGTCTCTAGTGGTAAATTTCTCGGCTTCGTCATTACCTCTAAAGGTATACACGTGGATCCCGAGAAGATCAAAGCCATCCAAGAGATGTGTCCTCCACGCACCTTAAAAGAGCTACGAGGATTTCAAGGAAGAATCGCTTATATCAGGAGATTCATCTCTAATTTATCAGGACGCTACAGACCATTCAACAAACTTATGAAGAAAGGTGTCTCTTTTGTCTGGAATGATGAATGTCAGAAAGCATTCGATGATATAAAATAATATCTAATGAGCCCTCCAGTATTGGTACCTCCCGTCGCAGGAATACCGTTCCTCCTCTATACTCGAGCAATGAGTCATTCATTGGGTGCATTACTCGCTCAAAAGAATCAAAATGGCCATGAACAAGCCATTTATTATCTCAGCTGCACTATGACCGGAGCTGAACCTCGATATTCACCGGTTGAAAAAAGAATGTCTAGCCTTGATGTTTGCTGTCCAAAAGACACGTCATTATATCATTGGCCAGACTATTCATGTCATCTCCAGGATCAATCCTATACGGATCATGATGAAGAAACCCAGTATTTTGAATTTGGGGAATCCTACTTGCTCAGTATGACATGCACTATATTCCTCAGAAATCAGTCAAAGGACAAGCTTTAGCTGATTTTCTGGCTGCTCATTCAATTCCAAAAAATTCAAAACTCTATGATGAAATCCCAGATGAAGTCCTAGATTCAAATCAAATTACTGAAGAAGATCCTACTTGGCGTTTATTTGGAGCATCAAGAATTGGTCCTAATGGTGATATTGTTGCTGGAGTTGGAATTGTTCTTGTATCGCCAGAAAGTCTTGCTATCCAAAGAGCTTATTCTCTCGATCAGCCGTGTTCAAACAATGTAGCTGAGTACAACGTATTACTTATTGGTCTTCAACTCGCTAAATATCTGAATATTCAACATTTGGAGGCGTACGGAGACTCTAAACTCATTGTCAATCAGATCAGGGTTACTTATGAAGTTCGCCATCAAGATCTGGTTCCTTATCATAAAACAGCTATATCTATGGCTTCTTCGTTTGAAGAATTCTTCATTAAACATGTTAGGCGAGCATGTAACACAGAAGCTGATGCCCTTGCTAATCTTGCAGCGGTGCTGGCTATTCCAATCAGACGGCAACAAATGATCGTTGTTCGTAATCGAGAATTATTTTATCTTGAAAATAACTTGACTCTAGGACTTTCAGTTGACATTGAAGAATCAACATCTCATGACGTCAACACAACAAGAGGATTTGGATTCAGTCGTAAATCAATGTCATCTTCATCCGATTCCAGCATGGAATTCATCTTCAGTAACTTGACTGAGAATTAGAATACAGATAAAGATTGGAGACTTCCTTTCTTAGATCTCGTATTATATGATATTCTTTCGGATGATCCGAGTGAGGCAGCATCTATCAGACGACGATCACTCAGATTCTACTACAATCATACAACAAAGACCTTATATCGTAGAGCTTATGATGGTTTACTCCTTCGATGTGTTGCCGGTGACGAGGCTCAACAAATCATTCGCGAAGCATATGATGGAATTTGCGGAGCACATCAGCCAGGACCAAAACTTCAAGACCGTATTCGACGTATGGGTTATTATTGGCCCACCATGGTATCTGATGTCATCGAATATGCAAAGAAGTGTAAAGCTTGTCAAATCCATGCGGATTTTATTCATCAACCCTCGAAATTTCTACATCCGACGGCAGCATCATGGCCCTTCGAAGCTTGGGGCATGGACATTGTCGGCCCGATCAATCCACCGTCATCTAAAGGTCATCGGTTCATTCTTGCAATAACCGATTACTTCTCCAAATGGGCCGAAGCCATTCCTTTATCTGAAGTTAAGACGTCTAATGTCATCAGCTTTATTAAGCACCACGTCATCTACAGATTTGGTGTTCCTCGACGCATTGTTCATGATAACGGACCACAGTTCGTCAGCCAGAAATTTACTCGATTCTGTGATGATCACCGGATCAATAATGTGGCTTCTACCACATATAATCCAGCAGCTAACGGATTAGCAGAAGCTTTCAACAAGACTATCATCAAACTCCTAAAGAAGTTTGTCTCCACTAACAAACGTAATTGGAGTGACAAGCTCGGGGAATGTTTGTGGGCTTATCGCACTACAGTTCGTAATGCTACCAAATGTACACCTTTCTCTCTGGTGTATGGTTGCGAAGCTGTTCTTCCATTAGAGATTCAAATTTCTTCTTTAAGGATAGCAATCGCTAATGAACTCACTGCTGAAAATAACGATCGTCTTCGACTTCAGGAATTAGAAGCTCTGGATGAAAAGCGATTATCTGCTCAACAGAATATTGAATTCTATCAAGCTAGAATTTCAAGAGCTTTTAACAAAAAATCAGAGTTCGATCATATCAAAAAGGAGAACTTGTTCTAACAGTCAGACGTCCTATGACTATGACTCATATGAGTAAGGGCAAATTTGACGCAAAGTGGGAAGGTCCCTATATTGTGAGCAAAGTTTTCTCAAATGGAGCTTATCAACTCTCAGAATTGGATGGTCGAAAAGTTTTGATGCCTATTAATAGCAAATTCCTTAAAAAGTACTATGTATAAATGTAAATACTTGTAATCATCAGACAAATTCATGTTTAAAAATAAAATTTTTATTTTATTTTCATGAATGATGATACATGATATTAAGGAAGATCACTATCATCCTTCTTGACTTTTGGATGTGGGCCACTACCGTCCTTCTCGAAGATGTGATCAGCAAAAGAGCCGAGAACCTCCTTGCTAGAACCCACGAGGAATTTGCAAGCGGCCATCCTCATGGCTTCCTCTTCTTCAGTCCTTCCTGGTTCGAGCAGAAAATCCAGAATGTCCCTTGGTGGCTTGGGTGCAGACGAACCTTCGCCTGCTTCCGTCTTCTTCGTTTTGATTGGACCAGCAGGGCGTTCTTCAGTGCCTTTCTGAACCTTTGAGGCTATCTCAGTCTTCTTGGATGCTTCTCCAGATGACATTTTTATGTTGAGGAGTAGAAGTATTCGTTCTCGCCAGATTTCTGCTATATTTATAGGCAGAAGTTCCTCATTCATCCGACGTTTCATATATTCATTAATGCTTAATGGTTCATCCATTCATTTCTCACATTCATCAGACGGTTCGCCTGTTCATAATACTTGACGGTTCATCCGTTCATTTATTACATTCACTCGATAGTTCATCTGTTCATCATTTCCTAACGGTTCATCCGTTCATAATCTTCTATCAATTTATTAAGTGGGGATTCGTTATTTATCATGTTTTCATAACCTCTGAATCAATTCCGAATCTACTTACTCATTTGTCATGTTTTGACCTCTGCATAGAAATCAATCTATTTTCTTTTGAGTTCCTATATATTATCACGTCCATAATACCTCTGATAATATCATATACTCTAAAACAGAAAAGAAGATTTCATTTTCTATCATGTCCACAATTCATCCACAAATACAAATCTTTGAGCTCGAAGACAAGGGGCTCTGGCTCTTCACCCCCAAAAGTGGGGTCACCATGAGAACAAAAGCCCAACTTGCGTACTTCTTCCTCAGCTTTCTCCTTTGGTGTCATATTGACGTAAGATGAAGATTAAAAATGAAACTTCTTCCTGTTTATATAACTGAGTTTTGCCGGCGGTTCATATTCCACCATAAATTGGATACAATCAGTCTCGGAGAACGAAGAGTCATTATGACATTTAATAAGTTCATTTGGATGTTTTCAAAGAACTTCGAAGTCTTTTCGACTTCCGAAAAATTTTGAAGTCATCTCAGCGTGACTAAATCCATTTTATCATCTCTATTTTCAAAGTATTTCGAAATAATTTATCATTTTTCGAAAACTTTGAAGGGGTTTTGTAGGCCTCAAAAATGAAAGTCACACTGAGTTGATCAAGACAGAGTCAAAAGTCACGCTCAGTTAATCCAGACAATATAAACAAATCATGCTGGGAGACAGCTCATCATTTGCCAAAGAGTAATTATGACTGACAACATGACAGTCGAAGAATATCTCTTCGTATGCCACGTATACACAGAATTCGAGAGATCATCGCCGTCTATCGCGTGATTTTCGAAATCTTCTTCAGCAAGACTCAGCCTTCGTCGAGTTGGCGTACCAAAAGGGTTTCTTGTCATTTAATGTGACTGACAAAGCAATCACTGTCAGAGATTTTGTGTCAGTCAAGACACGCCGAATCAAGACAGCTGGCAGTTCTATCTCAAGTCTGCGTGTATTTGTGATCTTCATCTCAAGTTTGCGTGGATTCTAAAGTTTTCTTCCTCAAGTTTGCGTGGATTTTAAAGTTCTTTGCCTCGAAGTTTGCGTGGATCTTGAAGCTTCCTGCCCCAAGTTTACGTGGATTTTGAAGCTTTCTACACCGAGTTCGCGTGGATTTCGTCTTCAACAAGTCTGCGTGGATTTCATCAAATTGGAGTACGTGGCAGCCATGCCACTGATCTCTCACCTGTGTGTCCTGTAACTTACACACGACTCATGCATGATCGCCATGTGTCCAACAGTTACAGGACACATCCAGTAACTGCTCACAACCTTGCGTATGTTAAATCCTGCATGATTTTCAACTAAGCATAGGCTGTGAAGACAGTTATCTTTTCAGTTTTATTTTCTACTCTATAAATAGAGTTCTTTTTCTCATTCATTGTACAGATACATTGATATCTACTGTCAAAATTTTGAGAGCTTTTCTTCTTCGCATAGTCCAAGGAATAAAGCGATCGTCTTCTAAATCGGATTCCTACAGTTGTAATTTTCCCAGAAACACAACAAATAAAGAGAATTTCTTTATGGAAAACACACATTCCCACATCTCTCAGCATAGGAGAAGGAGAAGGAAACGAAAAAAAAAGCTAACAGTCTCCTAACAGAGAGATGTGGACCCCTTCAAACGGAAAAAAGCTAACAGAGAGCTCTCCTAATGTCTATGATGTGGACCATTTACTACTACAGTAGTGAATGTAATATTTTACATAATATAATATTCTACAGATTGTAGTAGTGAATGTAATATTTTACATAATGCAGCAAAGATTTACAGTAGAGAAATTACAGATTGCAGTAGAGAAATTACAAATATTCATGAGGAGCAAATATTTGTACATAATGCAGTAGCGAATGTAATATTTTACAAATATCTTGTCTTCTGAAAAAGACAACAAAAATGTTTGACATAACTAGAATGTAAAAGCTATTTTTAATTTAAGAAATGGATTTAATCTTTTTCCTTGAATCTTTGTGCATGAATTCTTACCCCTTGAAGTATCTCCAAATCTATCAAGTTTTATCCCTTGACACCAAAAACTGTACAAAAGTTGATAAAATTAGAACTTAAATCTTCGTAAAAAGTGGTGTCCAGTATTTAGTCAAGATACTTTCTCCGCCGGTTTAAGATCTACACAAAGGAATGAGAGCACAAATAATGTTTTCCACCGCATGTCTGCTAAGACGATGAATCTTACAGAGTTTGTGCATCACTATGATAATCAAGCCAAAAATATGTGTTCAAGTGAATTGGAGGGATTTTTTTTGCAAGTAGGGTTTACCATCTAGAGTTTCCAAAAGTAGTAGAATTCTAAAACATGCTGCTACTATCTACACTCGAAAAATATTTTTTTATTTTCGCATGAGTTTGTTTCTAGCATGGCAGTAAGGATGGAAGAAATTTGAAGTGAAGGAGCAGTCCATACATTTTAGCTTAATGAGGAAGGACATAAACGAGTTTATATTATCAAACTTGACTCTAAAAACTTGAACATCTCATGTAGTTATAGCAAGTTTGAATCCATGGGCTTCTTGTGCCGACATGCATTGAGGGTAATAAATGTGAAAATATTACTCATATTCCCGCCAAGTACATATTGAAGCGATGGACTAAAGAAGCAAAAAAAAGGAATGGATGTGAATTATTGTCAAGGTGAACATGTAAAGATATATCAACCGTGACATTACGAAGGAATGCCACAATGCGAAGAGCTTATAGTATATTGAGTTATGGGGCGGAAACAGAAAGTGGAAATATGATTGTGATGCAAAAGTTAGCAGAAATGGAAGAATTGCTTGAGAAACGTATGTTGAAGTCGAAAGGATTGAAAGTTGCATGTGAAGAAAATAATAAAATATTGAATGAAGAGAGACAAGTATTGAATCCACCATGTGTAAGACCAAAAGGGATAAGCAATGCTAGATTGAAAAGTTCATTAAAAAAACGTAAAAAGAAGACATCCAACAATGTAGTCTCATCAAGTCAGTTTCACCTTTAATGCTTTGGTTTGTTCTCAACTTTTATATATCTGTTTAAAATATTAGCTATCAGTATTTATAATATTTGATGAAGTTTTATGTATGTGTTTAGAGAAAAATGAACAAAGTGGTGAAGGCCCTCATACATCATTTCAAGCATCTCAAGATTTTAGTAGTTCTCTTTCTGGATCGTTACCTTTAAGTGTAAACTTTAACTATCAGGTTTGTATGTAATAAACTTATCACCGTTTGTTATTTATTTATATGAAATCAGATAAATTTAAACTTTTTTTTTGTTATTTATATGAAATATTATAAAGATGAAATATCTTTTAACAGATGTATCCTCTTGTTGTCACCATTGAATAAAAAGACACTGAACAATTGCATTACACAATGATGGTCGTTCTGTTGTTGATATTCCTTGGGTTTGGATTTTATTAATTACTTTTGGATTCACAATGTTATTTTATTCAACTCACATATTTAATTTTTCAGGATTCTAGTCTTGCTTTTCAGTATTACCAACCTAATATTTCTTTCACAAGCATGCTCCAAAATGATGATTATGTGTCCGATTTAAATCAGGTATTTGATGATTTTTGTTAATGTGAAGTACCTCATGAATATTTAGTTAATCTCAATTTTTTTACTATAGAATTTATACCCCTATGGCGATGAGCAACATGAAGGTCAAAAAGAATAGTTTATCATTCTTATTTCGTTGCAAGGTAATTCTCATAAGAACGTATTATGTTTATTCTTTATTCAACCACTTATATGCTTTCTCGTTGAAGTTGAACATTGTAATTAACTCATCCCATATGGATTGAAATTCTAATTCCATTGCACATCCTCCTTCTAGACATTCGTTGAATAGCCTTTTAAACTCAAGAATGGCATAATAACTCCCTATGTTGTGTTCTGCATTCTTAGATATGTGCCACGTGCATAGACGATATTGAGTATTAGGAAAAACCTTTGCAACTACATTTGCCATTGCTTGACATTGATCTGTAAAAATTGTCTTTGGTTTCTGACTTCCCATTTATTCTAAGAATGTCTCAAATAACCAACAAATTGTACCCGTCGTCTCATCTGACAGAAAAGCACAACCAAAGAAGACATTTTTTCCAATGTTGATTAACCCCAACAAAAGGAGCACAAATTATGTTATGCCGATTAGTGCGATAGGTAGTATCAAATACTACTACATCTCCAAAACACTCGTAATCGATTCTTGAATTTCCATCCCTCCAGAAAAAATTCGTCATTCAATTTTCTTGATCTACTTGCACACTGTAAAAGAACATTGGATCTTCAGTTTGCTTCTTCTTGAAAAGGTTGATCAAACTTTGAGCATCCCCCGCCTCAATCAACATCATTTTTTCCTTATTCACAAAGTTGTAGCAATCTCTTTTCGTAAACCCGACATATTGAGACCCACCAACTTCTTCGGCTAAATATGAATATGCATTTGTGGTTCGTATACCTGCACTTTCCATGGATTTAATCACATCCTTGTGAGCTTCAGTAATTTTTCTATATGATCGTAAAAAATTTCTTTCTTCTAGATGTGCAAGCTCATGGTTGTGTTCGCTAACAAAGGAGGTAACTTTCCACACACCATCTTCCAGTGAAAATCGAATTCCAGCTTTGCATCCAGTTCTAGTAACTAGCTGGTTGGACTTTTTTTTCCTCAGAAGGGTCACTATCTTCTTGAAAACCTTTTTTTTAGCATAGAAAATTAATTTGACACAATTCTTTGTTTAAATTATACCTCTTTTTTCCCCTTCGAATGCTAAATCCATTCCATATAGCATATTCATTGTAGACTTTATAAGCTTCATCCACATTGCACACAATCATCCCATTCAGATCTTCAACAACCATTTCTTCCCGAATCAATACCATTGGATCTTTTTTTGTTTGTACCCTTCACAATTATCTTCATCTACATCATAAAACAAACACAAACATGAAAAATTATTAGGTGGTCCGTAAACGGAAAAGCTCAAAGGATAGCTAACAAAGCTAAGGAAGAAAAAAATACTGACATTTACAATCCATGTTAAATTCGTTGCAGAAGGAATGGAAGGCGTCGATCACCACTGAAAATATTACTTTATTGGAAGGAAGGGAAGAAGAAAAATTGGAAAATGAAAAGCTTGGGATGATATATTGTACATAATCCACATCTCTATATTAGGCTCTCTATTAGCTTACAGCCCGGGCTCACTTGTTCATGTTAAATTCACTACTACAGTAGTGAATGGTCCACATCATAGACATTAGGAGAGCTCTCTGTTAGCTTTTTTCCGTTTCAAAGGGTCCACATCTCTCTGTTAGGATACTGTTAGCTTTTTTTCGTTTCCTTCTACTATGCTGAGGGAGGTGGGAATCTGGAGTTAATTTGTGCCAAGTGTCACTTGTTCATTGGCCCGGGTAGGGCCGGCCCTAGGGACGCAACCAAAGGGAGTAGTGGCTTGACACTAGAACTACCTGTTATATATGTGCTGAAAAGGCTATGTTCAGCTCCTACCAAAGCGTCGATAAGACGAGCAACTCTTCATGGAAAATTCTTCATCGTCAAAGGTTGAAGGACAAGGGATGATTATTCTGAAAATAACATCAGAAAAGGACTTACAAATTAACAATGTTCTGTACGTACCAGATATTCGAAAGAATCTGATTTTTGGATCTATGTGAAGTAAGCATGAATCTAAATTAATATTTGAATCTGAAAAATTTGTACTCACTATGGAGATAGAGATCTTGGAGGCCGATCGTTTGTACTGTACGTACCATATAGACTATATCTTTTATTGGTATGTGACTATTAATTTTTCTTGATCCACAAATTCCTATATTACTCTTCTTTATTTCTTATCTTTCTATTCTCGACTCGTCGTTTGTCTTCCTAGTAATCTTTTAAACCTATTTGATTTTCTTCCGCTAGATTCCTAATCGTACCTAGATTTTGATTCTATAATTGTGCCTAAATGCTTTTGGTTAAATAAGTTGATCGTACCGAAATGATTTCGATTTTTTATCATTCTTAAGCATTTTTTTGTGACTAGACCGTTTTGACTATAATCTGATTGTGCCAATCATATCTTTTCTAGATTTCGATTCTATTTGCCTGACCAATTTTGATCATTGATCATATTATTTTCTTGATTATATTCTTAGTCATGTCTAGTCGTGCCTTTGAAATTTTGAGGACGAAATTTTTCTAAGGCGGGTAGATTTGTAAGCCCACTTCCCGAGTTTTTAAATTTTTTATTTATTTTCATTTATTTTAAATATTTTCTAGTTAGAAAAATAATTATTATTTTTTAATTCTATTCTGGATATTTTTCAAAGAAAAGGATTTTTACTAAATTTATTTTTCAAAAGAGATTTTATATTTACAAAAATATATTCTAGAATTATTTGATTTATTGTTATCTTTATGATTTGAATTTATAAAAATTTATTTTAAGTACTATTTGATAATATTTAGATATTATGGTGTTGCCATCAATAGATTAAGATTTAATCAATCTAATTGATTGATTCAATTCATGGAAGGATATTATTATTTATGATTTGAATTTATAAAATATATTTTGAAGTATTTGATTTATTAATCTCAATTATTTGGAATCTACTTTAAATATTATTATATTTTATTTTAAATTTATTATTGATTTAGATTTGGTCAATCAAATCTAGGATTGTATTTGATTTAAAGTTTTGTGGAAAGATATGTTCATTAAATTCTTATTCCTATTGTGATCAATCTTGACTAGATTTGATCAATCTATTATTGATTGTTTTAAATTTATGGAAAGGTTGATTATATATCATAATTCTTCCCTAATTAGAAAAGTGAGTCAACCACCATCTATTTAAAGAGTCCTATTCTACTCCCAAAACCAAAACCCTTCCAATCTAACCCTAATTAAGTAAAGACTATCATTTATAAGTATCGATTGAACCTTTGTCATCTCCCATCTTTTCTTTTGCAAAATTCCTCTCTTTTTTGTCCAAAATAAGCCAAAATTTGTCATAAATTCAGCCTCATTTTTTAAGCTATAACAACTTGGCAAAGCCGTAGCGACCAACCCCGGACTCCGATTCACCTCTAATTTTCTTTGTTAGAACCATATTAAGGTTATCTTTCTAAATTTATATTTTTATTACTAACATTTTATTTGTGAATTTTTGGAGATTTATTTAAGTGTCGGTTGTCCAAAACTCGATACATCGTATGGTTTTTACCTGGAGATCCCGAACTCCGTTTTGCGATCCATTTGAAGTTTTGGAAAGCTGACACAAAGATCTACAACATATAATTCTTAAAAAAATTCAAAATTTTGTTTAATATTTTATTTTATTCGTTAAACTCAGATTTGATCGATAATTTATCGATTTGGTCGCGGTTAGCCATAACGACGATAACTTTCAACCAAATCGAGATTGTGTCACACACATCAACTCCAACTTAACTTGAGGCAAGTACACTAGTGATTTATGTTTCTAGTATATTATAATGCTATGCAATATTGTATTTCCATTTGATATCCTGTTGGGACACGATTGTGACACGATAGGCTTGATTGTATCATTGCTTGTTTATTGACTGTTTAGTGAGTTGGAAGGAAAAATGCTATGAGATGTGTGAACAAACACTAATGAATCTTTAATGTGGATAGCTAATTCATACACCTCACGTATGGGTTGGTCGTACCAAAAATGTGGATAGCCATCGTATGATGTGCCGTATTAGCCCAGTCGTTCATATGTCGAAAGGTATTTCAAATGCACACTGTATGTTAGTCTTCAATGTTCATGATTCAGTTGCCTTGTTTATACTTGATCTTGCTAGTGATTTCTTGACATGTTTATCGTTTTCAGTTCATACAAATATTTTCTTATTTTCTAATGCATCTCTACTGTCTAGCTTATTTTGTATATTAAGTTACATTATGTAATATGATTGTACTTCGCTCCTTTCCTGACTAGATCGTTGTAGGTGATTTGGCGTATTTCCTACTTTTGCGCTATGGACTATACGGGAGAGATAGTGATCTTGGAGGCCGACCGTAGATTCTGGATAGATTAGTTAGTTTCTTTTATTGTTTATCAGATTTATTTCCAACCATCATTTTGTTGTATTATTGGAATTGTAAATAAAATAATTATTGTGAATGAGCAATTAGATTTATTTTGTTGTATTTGAGATTGGCATTGAGACCTAGACAGCGTACTACCATCGATATTGCGGCATAGTCTGGACTTGGACACGCATTCGCATCTTGAAAAGTGGCCAAGTGATTTTTTATTTTGGGTTTTTCCCTAACTCGAATAGGACCAACCGGTACACGGCTGAATAGGCCCGGTCCAGGCCCGATCCGACCAAATTAGGCCTCGGGTCCGGGCTGGGTCTAGCCTTGCTCCCTCCGGGTTAGCCCGGCCCATCCTGCTGAGGCTCACGGTCTGAGCCCGACCCGGACCGGGCCCAGTCAAACCCTGTTTGACTTGGGCCCGGCCCGACCTACCCAACACCTTGAATCAAATGGATGTGAAGACTGTCTTTCTAAAAGGTGACTTAGAAGAAGAAATCTGCATGAAGCAACTAGAAGGATTCATAGTAGCAGGTAAAGAAACAAAGGTGTGCAAACTAGTTAAGTCTCTATATGGACTTAAACAAGCACCGAAACAGTAGCACCAAAAGTTTGACAATGTAATGATATCAAATAGATTCAAAATTAATGAGTGTGACAAATGTGTGTGTTCTAAAAACACACAAACTGAGTATGTCATTATATGTCTATATGTAGATGATATGCTAATAATATGCAATAACAATAACTTTGATATGAAAATTTTGGGAGTTGCAGATGTTATATTAGGAACTAAGATTTCCAAAACACCAGATGTGCTGATATTATCCCTGTCTTATTATATACATTAAGAATATTTTAGAGAAATATATTCAAAATGATAATAACACTACAAAAACTCCAGTAGATTTAAATCTTTATTTAAAGAAGAATACTGGAGAAAGTATTTCACAAGTGGAATATTCTCGTATAATTGGGAGCCTAATGTATGACACAAATTGTACGCGAATGGTCATAGCTCAATCAGATAACAAACTAAGCAGATATACAAGTAATTGAAGAACATCTCTGGAAGGTTATTGTTAGAGAACTCAGGTATCTAAGGTATACAAAAGACTATTGATTGCATTATAAATACCCAGCTATACTCGAAGGATACAGTGATGCAAATTGGATATCTGGTACTAAAGACTCAAAATCTATAAGTGAATATGTCTTTACACTTTGATGCACAACAATATCGTAGGAAGTCCTCACAACAAACGTGTATAGCCAGATCAACTATGGAATCTAAATTCACAGCTCTGGATAAAGCAAGTAAAGAAGTAGAGTGGCTTCAAAATCTCTTGAAGGGCATTCCAATATGGCCAAAACCCGTGCAATAATTTGTATACATTGTGATAGTCAATCTTCTATCGGTAGGACACAAAGTCACATTCATAACGGTAAAATCAAGACATATTCGGAGACGTCACAATACTGTTAGACAACTTCTCTCTATTGGCATAATCAGGATTGATTATACAAAATAAAAGGAAAACCTTGTGGATGCACTAATTGAATGTTTGGCAAGAGAGCAAGTATATATCATCGAGGGAAATGGTCGTGAAGCCTATGATAAAAGAAATTCCATAAAGGAAAAATCATCCTGGTTGACTAAAGATCCCAAGATCTAGGTTCAAAGGGATAACCTAATTATATGAAATTTTTAAATGACACTGACGAGTATTTAAATACTCTTCCCATGCATTCTCTAGGATGACAAATAATAGTATTGCATGCAAAGAAAAATTAGGGTAAGCATATGATTCCTATGACTTGAAATTCAAGTGGACCATAGCAGGATACTCTTATTAGAAAGTCACATATGTGAGGGTGGAAGTGGGTCCGCTTCTATGAGAATTATAAGCCTGAATTATCTAAGAACACTTATGAAATCAGGCAAATGTTCAGGGCCAAAATGAACAAATAAATAGAAGCAATCTTGGTCGAAAATAAATTGTCATATTTATTGACTCAAGTTTACAACAATAGTTTAACTATTCAAGACATCATGTTCACTGGATAGCTAGTAAACTCGATAAATATTCACAAGAAAATGTTCAAGGCCAAAAGCTACGTATCCTGATATATTAACTTTTCAAATGATATTTCTCTCTCTCTCTCTCTGTATATATATATATATATATATATATATATATATATATATTTATATATATATATCTATATATATATATATATGTCTACATTGTGTCTGTATTTAGTTTGTGTTGCGCAAGTCAAATATTCATTCATGTGGGGATTGTTGGAAAAGTGAATGTAAATTTGACTTGAAAAATTAATTAAAAATTATTTTTATTAAGTTCCAATAGGTGTGTCCACTTTGTAATGAATGTATCTGTTGGAAAGGTGTGTCCATCCCAAACAATGTGTCTAGTCACATTTGTGTCCCTTTGTCATTTATAAAAGCATAGTTCTATGAGTGTTTGATCAATTTAATTCACTCATTCATACATCAAGCACCCAATCCAAGAGAGAAAGAAAGTATTGAATGAGAGATACTAGGAAGGGTTGTTTTATTATTTGTTGGTTGTTTTGTTATTTGTTATTTGCTGGGGTTGTTTTATTATTTGTTATTTGTTGTTATGGTTGTTTGGAATTTGTTATTGGAACAACCTTTTGTTATTTCCATTGTATAAATACATGCACAATTGAATGAAATAAACACACAAAAAATTACTCTCATCTCTCTCTCTCTTCGTGCTCATATTTTCACATGGTGTCAGAGCGAAGATCCTTCCTATCTGTCAACATCTCCAGCCTCCAGTTCAAAACATCATTCTCTTAGCTGCTTCCTAGGCGCGTCTTGTCGAGATCGTCGCGTTCCTCTCCGACGAGGAGCTCTGTCCAGTGCCATTTCCAACTGCACTGACGTCTCTTCTCGATCGACAGATCCAGGAGCCTTCCTTCATCCGACATTGGCTTTTCTTTCCTTGGTCCCTTCTTCCAACATCACACCATGTCTGATAAGAATCTTGTTACCAATGTCACGCTGTCATCAACATCTATGAAAACAAATCCTTATGCTATTCATCACTCAGATAGCCCTTCTACCATTCTCGTCATACCGCTACTGACGGGAGACAATTATGGATCATGGAGTCGTGCGGTGACGATGGCTCTTCGTGCTAAGAACAAGCTTGGCTTTGTTGATGGATCCTTCCCCATTTCGAAGGAAAAAGATGATGTTGCCAACTGGGGACGCTGTAACGATCTTGTAGGCAGTTGGATCCTGAACTTTGTCTTACCTGAGATCCGTCCAAGTAACCTGTATGCTGAAACTGCAGCACAAATCTGGACAGATCTGAAGGATCGTTTCTCTCAATCCAATGCTCCTAAAATCTATCAATTGAAACAATCAATTGCTGCCCTCAAGCAGGAAGGTATGTCGATATCATTATATTTCACACAACTTAAATCTCTATGGGATAAACTCAATTCCATTACTCCCATCAATCCGTGCATCTGTGGTAATGCTAAAAACATCATTGAACAACAAAATCAAGATCATTTCATGGAGTTCCTTCAAGGACTCCATGATCATTTCTCAGTTGTTCGTAGTCAAATTCTCTTGATGGAGCCATTTCCTCTAATTCATCGTATCAATAATTTGGTACATCAAGAGGAAAAACAACAAGAGATAAATATTCAAACAACTTCCACAATTGAATCGGCAGCCCTTCAAGCATCTAAACCATCATATCGGCCTTCGAAAAAATGCTAACGTCCTTTCTGCGACCATTGTAACAAGCATGGTCACACTCTTGCTACTTGCTATAAAATCCATGGCTTTTTTGATAGGCAAGTGAAGAAATCAGGGCCACCACCAGTCACTCCGGCTACCTTTGCTAATCAGATAACACCTGAACAATACAACAAGCTTCTTGATCTTCTAGCTAAAGAAGAACCTGGTGGACAATCAGTCCATTTAGCAGGTACAACTCTCACTTATTTATCCTCTGTTTGGATTATTGATTCAGGCGCTTCTAATCATATATGTGCATCTCTTTCACATTTTTCTTCATATTTTCCCGTTCATAAAAATACATATGTTCAATTACCAGATGGTTCTCAAGCGCCCGTGACACACATAGGCACAATTTATTGTTCATCTTCACTTTGTCTAACGAACGTTTTTCACATTCCATCATTTAAATTCAATCTGCTATCTGTTTCACAATTAACAAAGTTATCAAATTGTGATGTAATTTTCTCTTCTTCTGAATGTATATTTCAGGACCAAGCAACGAAGAAGAAGATTGGTCAGGGTAGTGCTCGAAATGGTCTCTTCTACCTGGATGCATATTTTGGTTTTTACTCTGTTTTCTCATTCCAGCATTGTAATAAATTTGATCTATGGCATTCTCGCCTCGGTCATCCATCTAGGTCTCGTTTTGATTTCATAGTTAAGAATTTTCCACATGTTCGTGCAAATAAAAAATTTGTTTGTGATGTATGCCCCCAAGCTAAACAATTACGTCTTTCATTTTCCCAGAGTACATCGTGCTCTTTTTATTGTTTTGAGTTAATTCATGTGGACATTTGGGGTCCCTTTTCTATTTGTTCTAAAAATGGATCACGTTTTTTTAACTATTGTTGATGATTATTCACGGTGTACTTGGATTTATTTAATGACAAATAAATTTGAAACTTTTACTATGTTGGTTTATTTTTTTAATCAAGTGAAACATCAATTTCAAACAAAACTTTCTCATATCAACTCTGGTAATGGAGACATTTTTCTTCCTCAACTACAAACCATTCGATCAGACAACGGTTCTGAATTTTTATCTAAACAAATACAAACATGGTTCCATGATAATGGCATTATTCATCAACGCAGTTGCGTTTCCACTCCTCAACAAAATGGCATTGTAGAGTGTAGACATCTACTCGATGTAGCTCGAGCTCTACGATTTCAAGCAGACTTACCCCTTTCCTTTTGGGGTGAATGTATTCTCACTGCTGCTTTCCTTATTAACAAACTTCCAACTCCAATCCTCAACTACAAATCACCTCACCATGTTTTACTTGGAACTGTTCCATCATATTCTTTTCTCCGTGTTTTTGGATGTTTATGTTTTGCTAAAAATATGAATATTCAACATAAATTTGATAAACGAGCCAAACCTGGTATTTTTGTCGGCTATCCTTATGGTCAAAAGGGATACCGCATATATGATTTCGTCACTCGTCAAATTTATGTTTCACGTGACGTTATATTTCATGAGACAATTTTTTCTTATCATGATCTCTCGTCCTCCTCATTCAACAATTCTATTACCATCACTCTAATCGAGGATGATGGAACTTTTGACTACACTGCACCACCTGATGTTCCCACTGATGTTTCTTTCAGTGATTATCAAGATGATTCATCTTCAACATGTATTTTCGAGAGTTCTTCCTCAATATTACATGCCCCTATCCTTAATAAACACCCTCAATGTGTTCGTCGCCCTTCCGGTCATATAAAGGATTATATTTGTAATAATATCTCCTTTTCTACTGCTTTTCCATTAGCAAATTACTTTTCTCTGTCCAATCTAAGTTGTTCTCATCGTGCTTTTCTAACTAATATCATTGACAGCCAAGAACCAACTTCCTATGCTCAAGCCATGAAATCTGCCGAATGGCGTGATGCCATGGCCAAAGAAATTCAGGCTCTTGAATCAAACAACACTTGGTCTTTATGCTCACTTCCACCAAACAAGTCACCCATGGTTGCAAATGGGTCTACAAAATTAAATATAAGTCTGATGGCTCTATAGAGAGATACATAGCTCGTTTAGTTGCCAAGGGTTATACTCAAGTTGAAGGAATCGATCATGATACATTTGCACCCGTGGCTAAACTCGTCACTGTTCGCCTTCTTCTTTCCATTGCTGCCATTAAAAATAGGTCGTTACACCAACTTGATGTCAATAATGCGTTTCTCCAAGGCGATCTTAATGAGGAAGTTTCTATGAAACTTCCTTCGAGATTCTCTCGTAAGGGGGGAGACTTGCGTATGCAGGTTAAATAAATCTATCTATGGCCTTAAACAGGCTTCTCGTCAATGGTTCTCTAAGTTCTCCACCACGCTTATCCATCGTGGATTTCATCAATCCATTTTAGACTATAGTCTGTTCACCTATATTCGTGATCAGACTTCCCTTTTCGTCCTTGTCTATGTTGGTGATATTAATATTATTATCACTAGAAATGATGATGCTGCCATCTCTGACATCAAACTATTTCTTGCTCAATCTTTCTCCATAAAAGATCTTGACAAACTTCTGTCTTTTTTGGGTATTGAGGTATCTCGCTCTAAACAAGGCATTTTTTATGTCAAAGAAAATACACGCTTGACATTTTATCTGATTCTGGTACGACTAGTTCTCGATCGTCAGATTTTCCCATGGAGCAACATCTTCGTTTACAACCAAAAGATGGTACTCCGCTTCCTGATCCAGGAATCTATCGTCGCCTTGTGGGTCGCCTTCTATATCTCACAGTAACACGACCAGATATTCAATATGCTGTAAATACCCTTAGCCAATTTATGCAATCCCCATATTCATCCCATCTTGATGCAGCCAATCGAGTTCTTCGATATCTTAAAGGAAGTGTTGGTAAAGGTTTATTCCTTTCTACATATAGCTCACTCACTTTAGTTGGATACGCTGACTCCGATTGGGCCGGGTATCCTACTACTCGTCGTTCTACTACAGGTTATTTCACCATGCTAGGATCTAGTCCTATTTCTTAGAAAACCAAGAAACAACCAACAGTTTCACGTTCGTCTGCAGAAGCAGAATATCGTTCCCTTGCTGCACTTACTTCTAAGTTGCAATGGTTAAAATACCTTCTCTCAAATCTTGGTATTAATCACTCGCAGCCTATTCTGGTTCATTATGATAGTCAAGCTGCTATCCACATTGCTGAAAATTTGATTTTCCACAAACGCACCAAACACATTGAAATTGACTGTCATTTCGTCCGAGAAAAGATTAAAGCAGGTCTTCTTACTCCTTTCTACGTACGATCTAGCGAGCAACTGGCTGACATTTTTACCAAACCACTTGGCGGTGATACTTATCGTCGGCTACTTTGCAAGTTAGGCGTTCTTGACATTTCAATTCCAACTCCAACTTGAGGGGGAGTATTGAATGAGAGATACTAAAGAAGGGTTGTTTTATTTGTTATTTGTTGGAGTTGTTTTATTATTTGTTATTTGTTGTTATGGTTGTTTGGAATTTGTTATTGGAACAACCTTTCGTTATTTTCATTGTATATATACATGCACAATTGAATGAAGTAAGCACAAAAAAAATTACTCTCATCTCTCTCTCTCTCTTCGTGCTCACATTTTCACAGAGAGAGACTACTTACATTGCTTCATCCAGTTTCTGCGATGTGAAGTGCTAATACCGAAAGAGAAGTATCATTGTATCATGGGAGACAAAGTCGTCATTAAACCATAAGCACCTGTGCGGGATGAATATTGTCTTAAGGACATTGAACCATGTTCAAGTCTCGTTCTCGGTTAGATCGTTTATTTATATTTTATTTTCAGATTCTAGGAATTAATACTTATAGTCACCGACCGGACAGGGTCGGGTCTACCATTTTTAGGTGGTAGGCCTGGCTCGGACCAATTGGAGAGTCGGGCCAGCCTAGTCCGACCTGCGAGCATGGGCATTAAAACCCAGTCCAAAACCGATTTTTGAGTAGGCTTGGTCAGACCAACCATTGACCGGGCCAGATTGTAACACCCAGTTTTTCAGAAGAGGGTAATTTTGAAATTTTGTAATTATAATTATTATATAATGATATTTATTTCATATTATGATTTTCAGTGATTTTTAATTATTTTTAAACTATTTAAATTCATGACTTGTGATTTTTGGTATTTTGCTAGTGAACAGTAGAGACTGCTTACCCTAGAGCCTAGCCATGTAATTAGGGTATTTTTGACATTTTTAGGATCATTTAATTTATTAGAATTTATGGGAATTTTTTTAGGAATTATTTTAGAATTGTTTGGACTATGTTGACTTTGACTAGTTTGACCCTTGTAGACCAACCTAGAAGCTAACCCTAGTTAGTATAGACTTGGTTAGGTTATATGACTCTAGTCTAACCTAAGCTAATCTTTGGGTTGGTCATTAGACTCTAGTTAGCATTAGGATTTAGAAAGTCATAAGTCATGGCTTATGATTTAGAGCCTTTGGTTAATCATTTAACTCAAAGCCTTATAGTTTGTCCCAAAGCCCAAGACAAATTCTAAAACCCTAAGCCCTAGACTAAGTCGCCAGCCACCATATCATCATTGGGAACATCACCCTATTTATACTCTCCTAAATTTTAGGGTTGCCTCTTTTTAGGAAAGCTCAAGTTAGAGAACAAGGTTTGTTTCCTATTTCAATTAATTCCTAGAACTCCATTTCTCTTCCTTTTCATTCTAATCTCTTCCAATAGGTTCTAATACCCCTATTCTTGCTGTCATTAATGTTCCATTTCAGTTTGATGTGATTTGAGTGGATCGGGACATCAAGAGAAGAGCCATTGAATAGGGGTTTTCTTGAAAGTTCAACAATAGGTAACTCCTCCATTTCTCCATGAAATTTTGATTTGTTTTCATATTTAGGGAACCCTTGGAGTCCCCTAAGTGTCAGCATTGGTTTCGTATCGGATTGTATCAGTTTCGTGTCCTATTTGGACACGTATCAGTGTCCCTAGGAATGTGTTTGTGAAAATGCCACAAAGAAACTATTTGTGTTATTTTCGAAATCTATTTGAATAGGAAATTAGTTTTTGAGGTTGCTTATGCATTTCTGTTGGACTAGGGGTGTTTTTGTGTCGTGTCGAGTCGGATTCGACACGTGCACACGCGGGTGCACGTGCGCGTGCAGACTGTGCACGCTGTCCTGCCACTCGGGGGCCTTAGCTCCTTGCACACAGCACTAGGATACGCCAAATTTGGCATGGACACGGGGGCAGTGTCTGCGCACACTCCTCCAAAATTTCATAGCATCAAGTTTTGTGTCGGACACGTTATGGGGCCCGCACTGGGTTCACACTGACACAGTGCACGTGATTTTTTGACACTGATACGCGTGTCGTATCACGTGTAGACACGATGATGACACGTAACAGTGTGTCGATCGTTTAGCCCTATATGTGGGCTACACGTGTGCATGACCACGACACGTGTCGTGTCTCGTGGTGTGTCCACGAAGGTCGTGCACTGGTGCACGACACAGTGCCCTGCACACTGTCCAGTTTTACCTGATTGGGGTTTAATTGAGTTTGACACGTCGTGTCGTGTCAAGATGGACACTCAGGAACCCTAGACACTAGAGGACACCTAAGGCTAGGGTTACCAACCTAGAGATTCGTGTTTTGATTTGGTTTTATGTGTTAAATCCTAATTACCTAAATTCCTGAACTGAGTATCAGGCTGAGTATTTCCAGATTTTCAATATTGAACTTTAACATTAATTTAAACCTATTTTTTTACTGATTATGTTTAGTTTTAATCCCTAATACTATTCTCCTAGGTGTAATATAACTGTGGTTCAATTTTTGGGCTGTTTGGAGAGTATTTGAATTCGATTTGGGCTTGAAATGTTGAAACAGAAACTGGGTTCAGTTTCTTGACTGTTTGAATATGCAGTGATTTTTCCTTCTGAACTAAACTGTAAATTTTACACTAATTGTGGGTTGTATGAATGTTTTCCCCTTCCCTCCTATTTCCTGAACATACACACATTCACCCTCCTCATACACATGTTCACTGTCACAATAATACACATACACACACTCACCTTTTAGCCTATATACTCCTACACACCCTCTCACACACACACATTATTTTGAAAACTGAGACACAATGTTATACACATACACACACCACAGGACACCCTAACAGTCCTCTACATCTGTCACTCACTGTTGCACTCACTCTAACACACTCACACATTGCTAATACATACACTAAAGAAAACTGAGTTTTGGTTCTCATTACAAACCTAAAAACTGAAACTAGATTTGAAATCAGTGATACCCTGATTCCTATATCCACACACACGCACACATTTACATTTAAAACCTGAATTTTGATGAATGTATATAGGTGATACACTATAGGCTTGGTAGAGATTGAAATTGGGTTTTGAATTGTGATTGGTTGAATGTATCACTGTTATGCATTAACTGAATTAAGATTTAGATTTTAGGTTGTATATCAAATTTGATTCCTGAATTTGAATAACTGAGCTGTTAAATTCCTGAACATTCATGCCTATTAACCTACTATAGTGGCACCTTGGACATTACACTATCAACCCCTCTCACCACATACACACACATGTATACCCTTAGCCCTCTCTCTATATATCTATGTATATATGTATGCATTATATGTGAATGTATATAGGTGTAGGAATATACAGTAGATGCCATGAATAGTTAGCTAGTGTTGAACCATTCTTGCTATACACCTTCATGTACACACACACTAACCACATAGCCTCTACACAATGCTAGCTCTTTATCTCTCTATCTCCATATGTATATATATATATATATTTTTTTTTCCATATGTATATATATATATATATATATATATATATATATATATATATATATATATATATATATATATATAAATAAAAAATATATATATATATATATATATATTTTTATATATATATATATAAAATATATATATATATATATATATATATATATATATATATATATATATATATATATATATATATATATATAAAAATATATATATATATATATATATATATATATATATATATATATATATATATATATATATATATATATATATATATATATATATATATATATATATATATTTCTATCTCTATATATATATTTTTTTTATCTATCTATATATATATATATATATATATATATATATATATATATATATATATATATATATATATGTTGAAGGTATGCAAGAATTGTATGTAGCCTAATATATGCCTATAAGTATAATATGTGGATAGCCTATAATGGTTTGTGTTTGGTGTGTGATTGCTAGACTAGGCTTGGTTAGGCCTAGTTAGACTTGATTGAGTCTAGGTTGACCAAGTTGACCTAGCTTTGACTAGATAGTTGACTGAAGTTGACCAGGGTTGACTTGACCTAAAAAATCTTATAGATGCATTGTACAATTCAATTTTAAACCCTTGTATACATCATGACTTGTGTTGCTCTGATTAGGAGACAGACACCTCTCATCTCGGACAGTATATTCTCTTCAGACACTCAGGATATCAGGCGAGTACATTCTCTGATCATTTCATACTTGTCACGAATTATATTCTCGTTCGAGATTACTTTTACTTGATGCTGTCACGTTATCATCACGGATTGGTACTATATGGATCTCTTCTTGGAATGTTATCCCCCTTAGCGGGTGCATTGGATACTTTATGACATGTGTTTCATGTACATCATGTATTCCTTGCTCTTGCGTTACTCATGTACACTCATGTTCTCTCATGTTCTTTCATGTACGCTCATGTACTTTCATGTGCTCTCATGTACGTTCATGTTTCCTCATGTGTTTTCCTGTGTAACCAAAACATCATGTCCGTAACGTAACTTGAATAGATCCTTGTGTATTGATTGTGGGTAGGGGTGAGTATAAATGGTCATGTGATTTACCCATTATGTACACTCTGTTACTTCCATGTTTTATCATATACAACCTAAGCCAATTACATGCCATCTCGTACTCTAAAGCACTAGTCACTTACAGTTCTTACTTATCATATGTATATTTTTAGTTATCAAATATCTCATCTGTTTTCATGTACATCTTTTTACAGCATTTCATGTATCTTACTCTATTGCCTGCTTTATATTTCCTGACATGATATAAACTGTATGAGATGTATTGTGCTCGCTCCTGTCCTGACTGGACCTGTTGAAAATATTACAGAGGATGAGGATGAGGCCCTTTATACCACCTATTACGGAGCAGGCTTAGACGACACCTGCAACCTGGCTCCTCAGGAGGACCCAGCTGCAGTACAGGATACTACTCCCATAGTCTAGGCTAGACAGCTAGGCTTTATCTTTCTTTTCAGCATTGTTTTTGACTTTCAGTTGTTGTTTTGAGATGTATATATTCTTTCATATTCTGTAGTTGAGACTTTATTTTTGGGATGTTTACTGAGATGTTATCTTAGATACTTAGACTCTTCTGATTATCTGTACTTCATTTTGAGATTCTATATCATATCGTTACTTCTTCTTCCTTAGTTGTGATTGAGTTTACATTCTGCTATGTCACCCCATTCGGGGAGTATAAACCGCTTAGCATTATATTGTTAGATATTGTGACCTAGGACAGCGTTCTACCGCCGACACTGCGGCGTAGGCTGGACGTACCCACTTCTCGTGCCCTTACTCTAGGGTGCGGGTCGTGACACGTTTTTAGTGGTGGCCCATGCAGGTCGAGTTTATGTAGTGGTATTCGAACTAGAGTATCACTACAGCCTGCAGTAGGATTATGATATTTTTGGAGGTACTCAATCACATTAGAAATAACTCTTATCTAATTCATACCATCTCAGTTTTTGCTGATATTGTTTTCCTTTGAATATAACTGTCCTCCTTTGCTATTTCGACTCATTCTCAGCAATTATTTCTTTTGATCTGTCTCCAGGATGGTTGAGATAGGATCACCTCGCCAGGGCCAGGGGGACGTCGATGGGAGGACTGCCACCTCTCATAACCAGCAGCTAGCCCCTGGTACCGCAGCCCCAGTCATGCCAGCTGGGGTAGGCGTTTCAGCTGCGTTCGGAGGAGCCCCTCCACCAGCAGCAGGGGGTATACCTCCACCAGATCGGAGGCAGGACCCAGTCATCCCAGAGGTACCGTTCCAGCAGCCGCCGCCTACAGGATACGTGGACGCGGCACAGATGTTTGCGTACTTTCAGCAGTTTATGGAGATGCAGCAAACCCGACAGAAAAGGGGCATAGAGCTGGCCATTACGACAGTCGCAGCTCGACCAGTAGTCCAGCAGCCGAAGACACCTGGGATAGAGCAGTTCCAGAAGATGAGCCCCAGAGACTTCCTGGGGACGGAGGGGATTATATATGCTGACGAGTGGATCGAGCATATAGAGGAGATCTTTCGCCTGGCCAGGATACCAGCAGATCTTCAGATCGAGGCCGCAGCTAGTCGGATGTGAGATCTTGCTCGCACCTGGTATCAGTCAGACCCCAGGTTGGGGGTAGCTGGGCAGACTTGGGAGGAGTTCAAGGGCTTCTTCAAGAAGAAGTTCTTCCCAGATTTAGCACTCAGAGCCTTGGAGATGCAGTTCGAGAGCCTAGTCCAGGGGAGTCTTTCAGTGGAGGAGTATGCAGGGGAGTTTGGCCGCCTCGGAAGGTTCGTAGAGGGTCTGAGCGAGACGACGAAGGCCCAGAGGTTTTGGAAGGGTCTAGTCAAGGAGGTCAAGTCCTTGACCAAGGGCAACCGGGATGCCACATTCGAGGAGATCTTGACGGGAGCCTTATTGGCAGAGGATGATCTTGAGCTTAGGCTCAAGAGGGGGCGAGACCCAGTTGGGGGCAGCAGCAGCGGAGGCCAGGCCAAGAGGCCTCACCTTCAGCACCAGCAGCCGAAGCAGTTCCAGCCGCAGCCGTTCTAGCAGAGACAGCAGCATGTTATCTTTTGCCCCTTCTGTAAGAAATTAGGGCACGATTGGGGTGAGTGCCGGCTGAGGCTAGGCAAGTGCCTACTCTGCAGATCATCAGATCATCAGTTGAGAGAGTGTCCCAAGTTTGCGGGACGGACAGCTCAGGGAGCAGGAGCTAGGGCTCCGACAGGACAACAGAGAGGACCAGTATTGCAGACTCAGCAACAGAGGTTCGTACAGCATCAGCAACAGGCCAGGGGAGGCCAGCAAGGACGAGCTTACGCCATGACACTTGAGGATGCTCAGACAGTAGGAGGGGTACTTGCAGGTTCTGATCTTCTCGATTCTATTTCCACCTTATCTCATTATACCTATCTTGAAATTCAGTTCCATCTATTCCTATCTGTCTCCTCATTATTGATAAGTTTGATCTGGTGTTTCATTATAATTTAATTTTCTTCTGAGATAAATTGTATAGGCTAGGTCGCCTCGATTATTAGATTTTAGAATCCTCTAGGATCATGCTAGCAGGCATAGTGAGGACATATAGTCGGATTATGGACGCATTTCTCGGGTGTGGGAATTTAAGGTTTTCGCTGCCAAGCGCGCGGTAATGCAAAAATTTTAAATACCATAATTCTAGAGGTATACCATAGTTGAGGACTCTGTGATTATCGTAGCCTTACTCACTGGCATGACAGAGATTCTGAGAATCATGGTTTTGAACAGACGCATATGATTATCTGACGGTATGTTTGAGACTCTGATTGTGGGGTGTTTGACCTAGAAGGACTACTACCATTTTAATTTTGAGGACGAAATTTTTATAAGGTGGGTAGGATTGTAACACCCAGTTTTCCAGAAGAGGGTAATTTTGAAATTTTGTAATTATAATTATTATATAATAATATTTATTTCATATTACGATTTTTAGTGATTTTTAATTATTTTTAAACTATTTAAATTCATGACTTGTAATTTTTGGTGTTTTGCTAGTGAACAGTAGAGACTGCCTACCCTAGAGCCTAGCCATGTGATTAGGGTATTTTTGACATTTTTAGGATCATTTAATTTATTAGAATTTATTTGAATTTATGGGAATTTTTTTAGGAATTTTTTTAGAATTGTTTGGACTAGGTTGACTTTGACTAGTTTGACCCTTGTAGACCAACCTAGAAGCTAATCCTAGTTAGTATGGACTTGGTTAGGTTATATGACTCTAGTCTAACCTAAGCTAATCTTTGGGTTGGTCATTAGACTCTAGTTAGCATTAGGATTTAGAAAGTCATAAGTCATGGCTTATGATTTAGAGCCTTTGGTTAATCATTTAACTCAAAGCCTTGTAGTTTGGCCCAAAGCCCAAGACAAATTCCAAAACCCTAAGCCCTAGACTAAGTGGCCAGCCACCATATCATCATTGGGAACATCACCCTATTTATACTCTCCTAAATTTTAGGGTTGCCTCTTTTTAGGAAAGCTCAAGTTAGAGAACAAGGTTTGTTTCCTATTTCAATTAATCCCTAGAACTCCATTCCTCTTCCTTTTCATTCTAATCTCTTCCAATAGGTTCTAATACCCCTATTCTTGCTGTCATTAATGTTCCATTTCAGTTTGATGTGATTTGAGTGGATTGGGACATCAAGAGAAGAGCCATTGAATAGGGGTTTTTCTTGAAAGTTCAACAATAGGTAACTCCTCCATTTCTCCATGAAATTTCGATTTGTTTTCATATTTAGGGAACCCTAGGAGTCCCCTAAGTGTCAGCATTGGTTTCGTATCTGATTGTATCAGTTTCGTGTCCTATTTGGACACGTATCAGTGTCCCTAGGAATGTGTTTGTGAAAATGCCACAAAGAAACTATTTGTGTTATTTTTAAAATCTAGTTGAATAGGAAATTAGTTTTTGAGGTTGCTTATGCATTTCTGTTGGACTGGGGGTGTCTTTGTGTCGTGTCGAGTCAGATTCGACACGTGCACACGCGGCTGCACGTGCACGTGCAGGCTGTGCACGTTGTCCTGCCACTCGGGGGCCTTAGCTCCTTGCACACAGCACTAGGACACGCCAAATTTGGCATGGACACGAGGGCAGTGTTTGTGCATACTTCCCCAAAATTTCATAGCATCACGTTTTGTGTCGAACACGTTATGGGGCCTGTACTGGGTTCACACTGACACAGTGCACGTGATTTTTTTGACACTGATACGCGTGTCGTATCACGTGTAGACACGATGATGACACGTAACAGTGTGTCGATCGTGTAGCCCTATATGTGGGCTATACGTGTGCATGACCACGAGACGTGTCGTGTCTCGTGGTGTGTCCACGAAGGTTGTGCACTGGTGCACGACACAGTGCCCTGCACACTGTCCAGTTTTACCCGATTGGGGTTTTATTGAGTTTGACACGTCGTGTCGTGTCAAGATGGACACTCAGGCACCCTAGACACTAGAGGACACCTAAGGCTAGGGTTACCAACCTAGAGATTCGTGTTTTGATTTGGTTTTATGTGTTAAATCCAAATTACCTAAATACCTGAACTGAGTATTAGGCTGAGTATTTCCAGATTTTCAATATTGAACTTTAACATTAATTTAAACCTATTTTTTTACTGATTATGTTTAGTTTGAGTCCCTAATACTATTCTTCTAGGTGTAATATAACTGTGGTTCAATTTTTGGGCTGTTTGGAGAGTATTTGAATTCGATTTGGGCTTGAAATGTTGAAACTGAAACTGGGTTCAGTTTCTTGACTGTTTGAATATGCACTGATTTTTCCTTCTGAACTAAACTGTAAATTTTACACTGATTGTGGGTTGTATAAATGTTTTCCCCTTCCCTCCTATTTCCTGAACATACACACATTCACCCTCCTCATACACATGTTCACTGTCACAATAATACACATACACACACTCACCTTTTAGCCTATATACTCCTACACACCCTCTCACACACACACATTATTTTGAAAACTGAGACACAATGTTATACACATACACACACCACAGGACACCCTAACAGTCCTCTACATCTGTCACTCACTGTTGCACTCACTCTAATACACTCACACATTGCTAATACATACACTAAAGAAAACTGAGTTTTGGTTCTCATTACAAACCTAAAAACTGAAACTAGATTTGAAATCAGTGATACCCTGATTCCTATATCCACACACACGCACACATTTACATTTAAAACCTGAATTTTGATGAATGTATATAGGTGATACACTATAGGCTTGGTAGAGATTGAAATTGGGTTTTGAATTGTGATTGGTTGAATGTAGCACTGTTATGCATTAACTGAATTAAGATTTAGATTTTAGGTTGTATATCAAATTTGATTCCTGAATTTGAATAACTGAGCTGTTAAATTCCTGAACATTCATGCCTATTAACCTACTATAGTGGCACCTTGGACATTACACTATCAACCCCTCTCACCACATACACACACATGTATACCCTTAGCCCTCTCTCTATATATCTATGTATATATGTATGCATTATATGTGAATGTATATAGGTGTAGGAATATATAGTAGATGCCATGAATAGTTAGCTAGTGTTGAACCATTCTTGCTATACACCTTCATGTACACACACACTAACCACATAGCCTCTACACAATGCTAGCTCTTTATCTCTCTATCTCCATATGTATATATATATATATATATATATATATATATATAAAATATATATATATATATATATATATATATATATATATATATATATGTTGAAGGTATGCAAGAATTGTATGTAGCCTAATATATGCCTATAAGTATAATATGTGGATAGCCTATAATGGTTTGTGTTTGGTGTGTGATTGCTAGACTAGGCTTGGTTAGGCCTAGTGAGACTTGATTGAGTCTAGGTTGACCAAGTTGACCTAGCTTTGACTAGATAGTTGACTGAAGTTGACCAGGGTTGACTTGACCTAGAAAATCATATAGATGCATTGTAGAATTCAATTTTAAACCCTTGTATACATCATGACTTGTGTTGCTCTGATTAGGAGACAGATACCTCTCATCTCGGACATTATATTCTCTTCAGACACTCAGGATATCAGGCGACTACATTCTTTGATCGTTTCATACTTGTCACGAATTATATTCTCGCTCTAGATTACTTTTACTTGATGCTGTCACGTTATCATCACGGATTGGTACTATATGGATCTCTTCTTGGGATGTTATCCCCCTTAGCGGGCGCATCGGATACTTTATGACATGTGTTTCATGTACATCATGTATTCCTTGCTCTTGCGTTACTCATGTACACTCATGTTCTCTCATGTTCTTTCATGTACGCTCATGTACTTTCATGTGCTCTCATGTACGTTCATGTTTCCTCATGTGTTTTCCTGTGTAACCAAAACATCATGTCCGTAACGTAACTTGAATAGATCCTTGTGTATTGATTGTGGGTATGGGTGAGTATAAATGGTCATGTGATTTACCTATCATGTATACTCTGTTACTTCCATGTTTTATCATGTACAACCTAAGCCAATTACATGCCATCTCGTACTCTAAAGCACTAGTCACTTACAGTTCTTACTTATCATGTATATATTTTCAGTTATCAAATATCTCTCATGTTTTCATGTACATCTTTTTACAGCGTTTCATGTATCTTACTCTATTGCCTGCTTTATATTTCCTGACATGATATGAACTGCATGAGATGTATTGTGCTCGCTCCTGTCCTGACTGGACCTGTTGAAAATATTACAGAGGATGAGGATGAGGCCCTTTATACCACCTATTACGGAGCAGGCTTAGACGACACCTGCGACCTGGCTCCTCAGGAGGACCCAGCTGCAGTACAGGATACTACTCCCATAGTCTAGGCTAGACAGCTAGGCTTTATCTTTCTTTTCAGCATTGTTTTTGACTTTCAGTTGTTGTTTTGAGATGTATATATTCTTTCATATTCTGTAGTTGAGACTTTGTTTTTGGAATGTTTACTGAGATGTTATCTTAGATACTTAGACTCTTCTGATTATCTGTACTTCATTTTGAGATTCTATATCATATCGTTACTTCTTCTTCCTTAGTTGTGATTGAGTTTACATTCTGCTATGTCACCCCATTCGGAGAGTATAAACTGCTTAGCATTATATTGTTAGATGTTGTGACCTAGGACAGCGTTCTACCGCAGACACTGCGACGTAGGCTGGACGTACCCACTTCTCGTGCCCTTACTCTAGGGTGCGGGTCGTGACACAGGGCCGACCCAGCCCGAATTTGACTGGGCCAAGCCCAAGTTGGGTTCCTAGTCGTCTGACCCAACACACACCTTGACTTGTAATAAATGATTATTCCTTGGAGGATGTAGAGTGGATGAGCATCATTTACCAATGTTCTGGGACCACTTGTTTCTTCTGTGACATGTTTAGATCGATGTAAGTGTCATGAAGTATAAAAGTGATTTATTGTCTACTTAAATTGAAACACATGCTTTTGATTTTTATTATACTTCTTATCTGTTATACTTATAACTACTTACAATATTTGGATACATGATATATTGTATCTTGGAAGTTGTCAAATTCATACTTCTGTGTTTGAATGTTAATATGAAAGAGGTCGAAAAGTTAGAAAAAACATTATATAAAAAATAATTAATTGTAATATCTAAATTGATAATTATTTACTAATACCAACTATTTAATTTTTTATTAACGATATACCAATTAATATTTGTCACGCCCCAGAACCAGAATACTGGAGAGCGGGGGCAGACATAGCCAGCAACGTATAATGAAATGGAATCAATCTCATCATACGGTCATGGCTGTCTAGATATATGAGGGTTTATCTACAAGCCATCAGTCTCTTAAGGTCAACAAGAAGCCTAGTATCTCAATCACAAGCAAATAAGTAAATATTACAAGATGTAAGATCACCAAATATACAATAGTAAGGCGTCCCAAACATTACATATTCAGCTGATCATGAAGCTAGTCGTTACAAAATGTGAGGACTAGCAAGAGTTTAGTCATACATGATCAACCCTAGGTTGCCAATCATGTTACAGCCCGTAGGCAGACAGTAAGTAAAAATGTACACGAGCTAACACTGGCTCGGCGGCTAAACGCCTCAAAAGAATAATTTTACAATAAAGTGGGAGAGCCAAAAATAACCCACTCGTTGCCAGGATTCCGTCTAGTGGTCACCATGTGGCTGGAGATTCGGTAGATCCTCTGGAGCTGCTCCGGTATCTGGCCATACAAAACCAGCTGGGTCAGACCCCAGAAAGAGCAAGTGCCACAAAGGAGGCTTCACTTAAGAACTAAAACCAGCATGTCAGCACATAAGATCATAGGTGAAATAACATAAGACATGAGTTAAAGAAAACAGGATGATAAACGATAAGATAACTAAAGGACTATTCTGGTAACCAAGTTACAACCCGTAAACCAAACAAGGACCGGGGTTGTAACCCTTCACCTGAACAGAACTTAGCCTCGAACCAATTATCGATAAAGTAAAGCATAAACAAGCATGTCCGAAGATATCGATGTACCGGATCTAGGCAAGACTAGACAAGATAGGACTCCATCCATCATTCACGACCAAGCAAAGAGTACGGCTTGATACTTAACTAACTAGGGTTATCACAAGCTTAGTTACTAGCAAGATGCAATGAGGTACGCCTACGGCCACAAGCCCTGCAGACTATCCAGGTTATCCAGACGCAAGGTTCAAGCTTAGAGTTATCATGCCTTGTTAGGTGACTTGGATGCAACACATGACAGTGTGTATAGTAATCGTTTCATGTAGTGCCCCACATAACAGTGAGCTGGAAATGTGCCCTACTCGTCGGTAGGCTACAAGTCCATCAAGGAAGGCGCCCAGATAACGGGATTACTTGTAGCCGGAATACCTCTCTATATGCTCTACTTGATCAATCTAGTCATTAACCTAGTCAGATTCAGTATGAATCCCTGACCGTGGTAACCAAGGATACATGTCCTAGACATGATGCGAGACAAGACTGGTTGCTTATATAAGCATATTCAATACAATCACCCACGGTGTCAAGAATTCACTTAGCATGTCAGGTTAGCCGTCGCAACAGCGTATCAAGGTTATCATGTCAAAATTACTTGTCAAGGGTGCACCACGACGGGTCACCATCATGTCATGTTACTTATCAAGATTACTTATCAAGGCAAGGGTGCGTCACAACGGACCACCGTCAAAAATTATCATGTCAAATTACTTGTCAAGAGTACACCACGGCGGGTCACTAATCATGCAATTCCATCACTAAGCCTTGTTCCGATTACATTCATAAATAATGTCATGATCACATCGGGTTCATAAAAAGGGGAAAATATCGGGACATAATGCGCCCAAGGGGGGAAGCAAGGGGTACTATGGCCAACAAGTGGCATTAGCCAAGTTGCGCCAGGGTAAGTAGGGTCAGGTCCAGTTGCGCCTAAACATCAGGTTGTGCCTGAGTCAGACTGCGCTCAAGTCAGGCTGCGCTCAAGTCAGGCTGTGCTCAGGTCAGGCTGTCCTCAGGTCAGGCTGTGCTCAAGTCAGGCTGCGCTCAGGTCAGGCTATGCTCAAGTCAGGCTGCGCTCAGGTCAGGCTGCGCTCAAGTCACCAAAAGGCAGCGTATGAGTCAGACTGCGCTCACGTCAGGCTGCGCTCAAGTCACCAAAAGGCAGCGTATGAGTCAGACTGCGCTCACGTCACCAAAAGGCAGCGTATGAGTCAGACTGCGCTCACGTCACCAAAAGGCAGCATATGAGTCAGACTGCGCACACGTCACCAAAAGGCAGCGTATGAGTCAGACTGCGCTCACGTCACCAAAAGGCAGCGTAGGCAGCGTATGAGTCAGACTGCGCTCACGTCACCAAAAGGCAGCGTATGAGTCAGACTGCGCTGCGCTAAAGAGCGCGCGCAACTCAGTGGCGCAAGCTAAAAAGCTCGCGCACGCTGCTCACTGTCTTCTCCAAATCAGCAAGAACTCCATGGTTTGAACCCAAAGCTTCAAAAGTCTATAACTTGGTCAAAACAAGTCCAAAGCCAACTTTTCAAAGGTCAAAATTCGGTAGAATAAAATTCTCTACAACATGGAACCATCAAATCTTGAAAATAAAGAAGTTTGGTGGATCAAAACAACCAAAATCCGAAAATAACTAATTTTTAGATCTATAAAAATTAATGCCTCAAAATAGAAAATGACAAGTTCTAATATGTCTTAAAAACATGAGGAGAAGCTAATGGAACAATAAAAATGGGCTCTCTTGTGGAAGCAAGTTGCACTTGCCTAAGGGGTGTTCTTGGTTGGTGGTGGGTTTAATGGAGAAAGAAGGAGTAAATGAGAAAGTGGAGGAGAGAGAAAAGTTAGGTGGGTTATAAAGGGGGATGGTGGTAGGTAGGAGTGGTTCTCCACTTAAAACCAAAATAAGCCAAACCCACTAAACCGAACCAAACCAAGCCAATACAATGCCATGATGAACCATGCTAATGCAATATGCAAAAATAAAACCCAAGGCTAGCTAATTATGACAAACCAAAAATACGAGCCCGAAATACGTACACGTATTCCCAATACGTAATGCGAACTACGTGCATTACAACTCTACCCACCTTGAAAGAATTCTGTCCTCAGAATTTAATCAAGGGCTAGAGTGGCAAAGACAAGCTATACTAAGCAATCAATCATGCAATCATGTATGTAAGCAAGGAAATTGAAGGCACGAGAAAGAGGAAAGATATCCTGCTAGGAACCTCTCTACCGGTTCTGGATCTGAACTTGGACCTGGGCATACTGCTGGGGTCTTTATAGCTGGAAGGCTAGGGCCTGAGGCAGTAATGGCCTCGGAGGCGGGTACTGCTGCTGAAACACTTGGGCCTGAGGCAGTAATGGCCTCGACAATGGATACTGCTGCTGCTGCTGGACTGGGGCTGGTCCCCTTACCGAGGGACTAGTCTGGGCCGATGAGGAGGAACCTGCTCTATTCGGACAGGACCCTATCTTGTGGTCCGACGCTCCACAAGCCAAACACAATCCCTGAGCTCTGTGACACTCCGAAACAACGTGTCCTGGCTTCCCACAATGAGTGCAGCCCATTGCGAAAGACTGCTTCTGCTTCTGTTGCTGAGGGGACGTGACCGACGTCACTGAGGCCGCCTGCCTCGGAGTTCCAATTGTCAAAGCCCTGACTGCCGGGGCTGGTGCTGTTGACTGGATCATCTGGCCGTGAGATCGCTTCTGACCTCCGGTCCTGTCCACGATCCTGTGGGAGGTATACTCGTGCCTCCTAGCTGTCCTCAGCACTGCATCAAAAGTCTGATGCTCAAACTGTTCCACTGCCAACAAAATCTCGAGGTGGAGCCCTTGCTGGAATCGCTGGACTCTGTCAAACTCGGTCGTCACCAAAGTGGGAGCAAACCGACTAAGCCTGGAAAACTCGGTCGCATATCCGTCGACCGTTCTTCTTCCTTGCTTCAGATTGGTAAACTTGGTCTGAAGATCATACCGAGCCACCGTATCGAAGTACTTAGTCTGGAATCTCTCTCTGAATAGTGCCCATGGAATAGGGACCACTAATCCCACGGCCTGTGCTGCCCACCAGCTGCGGGCAAGATTCAATAACTGTAGACGTACCACGGCCACCTTCTCGTCTTCTGGGGTTCTGGCTGCCTCTAGAATGACTTCAGTATCCTGGAACCACGCGTCAGCAGCGATAGCATCTTCACTGCCATCAAAGAATAGAGAGTTCAGGCGCTTGAAACTGTTCGCTGCACTATTCCTTGGATGACTGCCTCTGTTCAGAGCATCTTCCACTGCCTGGTGCAATGCATCACCTCGGCGATCTTGGGAAGCTAACAATGATCTGATGAGACCCACCAAAGTGCCATTATCAGGCTCTGCAGGCTGGACTGGCTGAACTGGCGGCTCTCCTCCAGTAGGTACGACCCGGGAGGCTGCTCCTGAGTGCTGGGCCTGATCTTCTTGTTGCTGCTGGTCCACGGGAGGTGATCCGCCTTGCTGATCGGCAGGTCCAGGTTCAATACCGCTGAAGAAGACGACATAGGGAATGATAAGGAAGGACCAGGATAGATCAACGATTACAAGCATGTGATCAGGACAAGAATTTCAAGAATCAAGAGAATACGAGCAGAGATCAAGGGCGACTACTGATTGAGACATCTATTCGGTAAACCCTCACATATCTTGATTTATAAGACCTGCATGGGACACCACTTAAACCGTGTCACGCTCCAGAACCAGAATACTGGAGAGCGGGGGCAGACATAGCCAGCTACGTATAATGAAATGGAATCTATCTCACCATACGGTCACGGCTGTCTAGATATATAAGGGTTTATCTACAAGCCATCAGTCTCTTAAGGTCAACAAGAAGCCTAGTATCTCAATCACAAGCAAATAAGTAAATATTACAAGATGTAAGATCACCAAATATACAATAGTAAGGCATCCCAAACATTACATATTCAGCTGATCATGAAGCTAGTCGTTACAAAATATGAGGACTAGCAAGAGTTTAGTCATACATGATCAACCCTAGGTTGCCAATCATGTTACAGCCCGTAGGTAGACAGTAAGTAAAAATGTACACGAGCTAACACTGGCTCGATGGCTAAACGCCTCAAAAGAATATTTTTACAATAAAGTGGGAGAGCCAAAAATAACCCACTCGTTGCCAGGATTCCGTCTAGTGGTCACCATGTGGCTGGAGATTCGGTAGATCCTCTGGAGCTGCTCCGGTATCTGGCCATATAAAACCAGCTGGGTCAGACCCCAGAAAGAGCAAGTGCCACAAAGGAGGCTTCACTTAAGAACTAAAACCAGCATGTCAGCACATAAGGTCATAGGTGAAATAACATAAGACATGAGTTAAAGAAAACAGGATGATAAACGATAAGATAACTAAAGGACTATTCCGGTAACCAAGTTACAACCCGTAAACCAAATAAGGACCGGGGTTGTAACCCTTCACCTGAACAGAACTTAGCCTCGAACCAATTATCGATAAAGTAAAGCATAAACAAGCATGTCCGGAGATATCCATGTACCGGATCTAGGCAAGACTAGACAAGATAGGACTCTGTTAGCACCCTGAATTTTGGGTTGATTTTTTTTCATTTTATTTTATTTTATGATTGTTTAGTTTCATTAAATAATTTATTCTGTATTTTTCCTTAAGTGTACTTTCCCGTGCCATTGATATTTGGAGTATCTGGGATGTTCAACTCTGGAAATCTTCTTCACGAGTTTTGGAGTGGACATGATTACCTTCATGACGGTATATAGTGTCCCATCCAAACTTGTTCTCTTGTGCTCTTTCTGTTTCGCTGAACTTCGGGTCAGTTTAGACCATTTGATTGATATTTATTTTCCCACTCTTTTCCTTGAACATTTTCAGTACGTTACCATGACTTTTAAATTAGGATCGCAAGACCAGTCAGTTTCTTGAAACCAACTCCTCATTGATGATCTACTCGAGACGCTCGTCACCCATGACCTTCGTTTCCCACTCATTCATGTCATTTTGTGCTCCATTTGATTAGCACAACTTTCCCGACACGTGACCCGATTTTATTTCACTCCACGGCGTCACATTCATTTTCCGACTTGATTTGTGGGTCCCCTGTCGACCAAAACCTGTCAGCCCCAACTATGGACATGGCCCACTTTGAGCCTACTATCCGTCCGCCACTTGTGTCCCATTTATTGGAATCCCCATGTGCTACTTATTTACACATGATCATTAACGTCTATTTTTAATTCGATTTTTGCACAATGTCCAGTTTTGACTCAATCCGGCTCCACCGAGTCCAGTTCAGCCTTGTGTTGCCCTCCATCATGACACCCTCTTATTTTCTTGCCCAAAAAATATTAAGTGCTCCCCTACATATTTTTCTATAGTTATTGGAATTTTCTTTGAATTAAATCCTATAAGAATTTCTCATTTTCTCTATTTTCCATCATAGCCATTGATATTCCCTTGATTAAATCACCACCATCCAATTTCTCCCCAACCCCATAGCAGCCTTTGGCCGGCCCTAATTCCAATGTGGAGCAAACTTTTTCATTCTTCTCTCTTTCCTCTCACATTTAATGCTTATCCTTATCTCTCTCTCTCTCCCTTATTCTTTTTTTTCAAACAATACAACTCATGCAAACTACTTCAACACTGCAGACTACATTCTATCCACCCGACCATGGCAAAACTCGACCACCCTGGTCGGCCATGGCCGGCGACCCGACCATCCTCCATCTCCTCATCTCCTTTCTCCTCCTCACAAACCAAGCCGCCACTACCATTCAAATCCCCCACCGCCGCCACCACCTTCGTTCACAGCCGCGGCCGACCATCACAGCCCCCGCAGCAGTGCGTCGCACCGTCGCCCCACCGTGCACGTGGCCGCGCACCACCGCACCTTGCCAGCCTGGCATAGGCGCACAGCCGTGCGCCGCCGCACGCACACAGCGTGGCAGCAGCAGCTGCGTTCGCACATCCGCACGCACGCGCGGCGTTGTCCGCCGTCGATGACGCCACAGCCGTCGTGGCCGGGTCCCCCTAGTCTGGACGCCCCTCCGGCGACCCCCCCGGGTCCGTCGTCTCCTCTTCCAGCGCGACGTATAGGCGATTCGTGCATTTCGCACGAATTCCCGTCGTGACGCGCGCGAAATCAAGTTCATTTTGGCGTCCCGTCGCAGCAACTTCGTACACATTTTTCCGAAGATCCGACCATTGGATCGATGATTTCTTCACTCCGTCGCAATCTTGGTATATCCACCTTCATCCCTGTCAATTTTCGTCCGTTAATTTTATCGTTTGATACATGAAAACCGGCCACCAAGTTGACCGTTTAAATTGTATTAAATTTGGACAGTTTCGCGGGGCCAACTTCGTCAGCTTGTATCTCCTCCACCGCAGCTCTGTTTGGCGTGCTACCAGTTCCGGTACAAAGCTGGTATAACCCTCTTAATACCCCTCAAGTTTCGTTTCATTGTGAGCTTGTTTGATTGGTTGAATTCGACGCCAAAGTTGGTCGTCCGAATTCGTAATTTCCAACTTGTAAAATTCTGTTTTTGAACACGGGACTCCAGATTTCATTTCTGACACCACCATTAGACTTGTGGCATCGTTCTGGCATGTTTTCATATAAAATTTCTTAGATTTGGAGAACGTGAGCCCGGGCACGTTTTTCGGTGTAAAGCGGGTCCCACTTTCTGGGTCAACAGGACTTTTTGACGCCGGCTCATCGAAATCTAATTTCGGATATACCGTTGAGTTCGTATCATCATTTTGGACTCGTTGACATATAATTTGCTAGGTTTTGGTGGACATTGGTCTGGCACGTATTTCAGTACAAGTCGGATAAAAATATCCGGGTCAACGGGTCATTTTGAGATCGGCTCATCGGAATCCAATTCCGGAGATACCGTTGAGTTCGTATCATCATTCTGGACTCGTTGACAGGAAGTTTGCTAAGTTTTGAGAACTTTGGCTCCGGCACGCATTTCCGTGCAAACTAAAATTCCAAGTTCTGATCAACGGGCCAAAATAAGATCGGGTCAACGGAATCCAATTCTGGAGATACCGTTGGGTTCGTATCGACATTCTGGTTGTGTGGACATATAATTTGTTATATTTTATAGACTTATTTTCTTGCACGTTTTTCGGTGCAAAACGGCTCCAACACGGATACCGTTTTGACCCGAAATTACTTTTTTGCCCTTGTGTCCAAATTGGACCGTTGGGTAGGCTATCCTAGCTAATTTGACCATTCTGGACACGTTGGCGATGTTCATTTCATCGTCCGACAATGTTTGTTGATAATTTCTCTGAGTTTAACCTCTTTATAATTAGTTAATAATTAATTCATATAATGTTCGTATTTCGGGATTAGTACAACGAAACTGAGATCAGTCAATTCCAGTGATCTCACATCGCTGAAATTGACAAGTTGGACACGTGGATCACTATAATAAGATTATCAACCTTACCGATAATCTTCTTATCTCAATTTTGCGTGTCGTAAGTTTCGACGTACAAATAACGAAGTACACTTTATATTAGACTAGAATTGACCCTGTTAGACCAGAGTTGACCAGCTGACCCAAAGTCAACTATAAGTCAACGCTTGACCTAGTTTGACTAAATTATTGACCGGAGTTGACCTAGAGTTAATTTGACTTAGAAGAACCTAGAATAATATAGATTGCCTGTAGGGATTTATTTATTTTCAACTTGAACACCTTGTAACCTGTGTTGCTTTAAATAGGACTCTGTGGCTTCAGTGGGACCCCCCTATACTTATCAGCTGTTCAGGTTATCGAGACGAGTACATTCTCTGATCATTTCATATCCTGCTTAGAATTATATTCCTGCTTTAAATTACTATACTTGATGCTGTCACGACATTATCACGGATTAGTACTATACGGATCTCTTCATGCGATGTTATCCCCCTCGGGAGCATCGGGTACATTATGTCATGTGCGTTTCACTTTCATCATGTACTCCTGTGCTTTCACCATACATGTACACTCTTGTGAATCATGTACTCTCATGTTCACAGAGCCTTCATGTATACTATCATGTGCACCCTTTTAAGGGCCCCATGTGATATCATGTACAATAACATAACCTGCTTAGATCCTTGTGTACTGATTGGGGAAAACGGGGGAGTGCTAGTAGTCATGTGAACAATTCTTTAGTAGTGTAGATCATGTACAACTCTTTAGTGTAGATCATGTACAAATCTGTTCCGTTCATATGTGCTATCATGTACGCTACATCACTAGCCACTGTTAGTTCTCTATTTATAGTAGATATTTCTATTACTGTTCTCTCTCTGTTTACATACTGTATTTCTTCAGATCTTGTATCTTACTTTACTGCATGATTATATTTTCTAACCTGCTATGAACTGTTGAGATGTAATGTGCTCGCTCCAGTCCTGACTGGACCTGTTGATAAATTTTACAGATAGCCTGGAGGTGCCTGCTAGCCTAGAGGAGACACATTAGAGGTTGTTTAGGTAGTTATTTCATTTTGTCTGGAGTTATATTTACTTGTGGATTACTGTATCTTTATTGAGTTTTGAGATGTATTTCTGGGTTCATGTACCTTAGACACTTAGACTTCTATCTCCTGTATCTCTTTTGGATTTCATGTTTTATCTATTCTTATCATGCTCTACCTTAGATGTGATTGAGTTATATCTGCTATGTCACCCCCATTCGGGGAGTATAAACTGTTTAGTCTTATACTGTTAGATGCATTGAGACCTAGGACAGCGTTCTACCGTCGACACTGCGGCGTAGGCTGGGCGTTGTTACGTTCTCGTACCCTAACTCTAGGGTGCGGGTCATGACACGTTTTTAGTGGTGGCCCATGCAGGTCGAGACAAAAGTGTAGTGGTATTCGAACTTGAGTACCACTACAGCCTGTACTAGGAATATAATATATTTTGAAGGTACTCAATCATAGATAGGAACCCTTGAGAGATTTCCGGGACGACCCTGGAGAATCTTATTTAACTTCGATTTGAAAACTCTCTTTTTCCCTTGATTTAATTTATTTTACTTTTGTTGTTAAATTTGATTTTTATGGATTATTGTTGAATTTGAGTTTGTATTTATTTTGATGGAAGATTTTCGAATTTTGAATTTTGATGATAGCTGTTGCATTCGAGTTTGTATTTTGATAGATTTTGTTCATTTTGAATTTTGATGTTCGTTAATAAATTTGATTTGATTTTGAGTATTCATTATTGATTAATTTAATTTTTGGTAAGATGAAATTATATGGGCTAGGTAGTCTTTGTTATGGAATCTAGTCTTTTATAGTCACATTAGCCAGCATGGTGAGGACATATAGTCTGACTCTGGATATATTTCTCGGCTGTGGGAATTTAAGATTTTCGCAGCCAAGCATGCGGCACCGCCAAAATATTAAATACCATGATTCTAGAGATATGTGCATAAGTCAAGGACTCTGTGATTATCGTAGCCTTGCTTACTAGTATGACGAGGATTTAGAAAACCATGATTTTGGATAGATGCATATGATTATCGGATTGCACCTTAAAATATTTGAACATGTTTCTCTATTTTTCTCAGTCATTCAAAATTTTTTTTTATTATTTGTTGTTTTGCCTAGTTTTCTATTATTTAACTCAGGAGTAAGTTTAGTTGTTTCATAAACCTTGTGTAACTTCTTGCTAGGAGTTTTCATAATACAATGAATCGATGATTTTGCTAGATTTTATCTTGGATTTGATAATTTAGCTCGGGATTTCAAAATCGTTCCTTCTTTAAACAGATAAGCAAAAATAGATTTCATTGTTATTATTTCTTGCTATTATTCTTGTATTAAATAATAATAATGATAATAAAACTGTCTTGATTTCGTCAATCACCTGCTTGCAATCTTGGTAGGAATCTAAATGTTAGTCTTAACGTAGAATTAATTTTATTGGGACATGAGAATATGTATATGAATATATATAGCAGACACTTGCCTAACACGTATGCATGCTACACTTGATTTTTTTTTCACATATCTAGATACATATTGATATGTTGTTGATGTCCAAATTTTCATAACCAATATTTCTGGTTCTCTGCTTTTCCATGTTTAAATTCGTAATATTAAATATAAAATTTTATGTTGTTATTTAGGTTAACGTCACTGCACATGTATGTTATACGTAGGGTTTCAATTCAAAAGAATTTTGGTTGAAAATTGTGTTTAAATTTGTCAATTTAAGACTGTGTACATATTAACCCTTAATACTGAATTCCAAATGTTTAGTTTAAACTACTGTTTTATTTTCTTAATATAATATTTAGAGCTGCGTACATTGTTGTAAGTAGGAATATAAATTTAAGTTTCATATTCTTACATGCTAGTTTGTGATAAACACTGAGTTGGGTTTTAATGTTCAAGTTCTCCAAAATTCTGAAAACTAGTTACATGTTAACATTTTTACATTGATTTCCATGTTTAGTTAAATTTCAGATTTAATATGTAATATTGAACTGTATGCGTAGGTAAATATATTGATAGTATGTTAGGGTTTCTTTTCTATCATGTTAGGATGTGTTAGGACCATTGAGATTGTTGTGATGTTTCAAACCCTAAAATCTGAGACCGCATTATGTTCATAATTTCCATGGTTTAAATGTTAGCTTGTTTTCAGATTTTATATGTAAATGTTGAACTAAACCTGGATTTAACCTTTCAATACTAAGCTATAACCCTATACAAGGACACACACACACTCTAACTTAGTATACCCTGTCATGTAACCTAATCTTTCCCCTCTATGTTATGATCATGTATCTATATAGATATATATAGCGTTATGCACCCATGTTATAATTTGTATAAATACATAACTAAATCTCTACCTTTTTTTATATATATGGTTAGCTATGCATGTTATGATTAAATAGGTTGCGTATTGTAGATTGTTAACCAATATGCCATGATTAGTGTAACTTGATAGCTGTTGATTTGGAACTCAATTTCTCATATACAATTTTATATGTATTCACGTACACACACGTCTACTATCTAACCGTATGAACATGCCCCCATACACATGATGCTAGTTTTCCCTCTCTAACGCTCTCTCTGTATATATATTGTGATTGGATTTCAATGCAAGTGACTTTCGATTCTTTAACTTGTGATTTTAATTTTCTTGGGATAGTATTTTTTTCAAATGATTGGTAGTTACCTTCCGTTATTTTTATTTTTATGAGTACCAGTTTTCATATGGGGTGGTAGACAATTTTATAGTTTTGATGGTTGTTGTTTCTGTATCTTTCTATTTTAGCACCCTGGATTGCTTGTGTGTTTGATACCCTATGACCGTTGGTTAGCATGACTAGTAAACCTAGATGAGACTTCACTCTCACCGTTACCATGACCTGGATATTGTCTTTTATTTGATGGTATGATTTGTTTAAGTTCTGGGACTTTGATTTTGGGGGTTTGACCTAGAGGGAGTAGGGATATTTTAATTTCGAGGACGAAATTTTTATAAGGTGGGTAGGATGTTAGCACCCTGAATTTCGGGTTGATTTTTTTTCATTTTATTTTATTTTATGATTGTTTAGTTTCATTAAATAATTTATTCTGTATTTTTTCTTAAGTGTACTTTCCCGTGCCATTGATATTTGGAGTATCAGGGATGTTCAACTCTGGAAATCTTCTTCACGAGTTTTGGAGTGGACATGATTACCTTCATGACGGTATATAGTGTCCTATCCAAACTTGTTCTCTTGTGCTCTTTCTGCTTCGCTGAACTTCGGGTCGGTTTAGACCATTTGATTGATATTTATTTTCCCACTCTTTTCCTTGATCATTTTCAGCGCGTTACCATGACTTTTAAATTGGGAGCGCAAGACCAGTCAGTTTCTTGAAACCAACTCCTCATTGATGATCTGCTCGAGACGCTCGTCACCCATGACCTTCGTTTCCCACTCATTCATGTTATTTTGTGCTCCATTTGATTAGCACAACTTTTCCGACACGTGACCCAATTTTATTTTACTCCACGGCGTCACATTCATTTTCCGACTTGATTTGTGGGTCCCCTGTCGACCAAAACCTGTCAGTCCCAACTATGGACATGGCCCACTTTGAGCCTACTATCCGTCCGCCACTTGTGTCCCATTTATTGGAATCCCCATGTGCTACTTATTTACACATGATCATCAACGTCTATTTTTAATTCAATTTTTGCATAATGTCCAGTTTTGACTCAATCCGGCTCCACCGAGTCCAGTTCAGCCTTGTGTTGCCCTCCATCATGACACCCTCTTATTTTCTTGCCCAAAAATATTAAGTGCTCCCCTACATATTTTTCTATAGTTATTGGAATTTTCTTTGAATTAAATCCTATAAGAATTTCTCATTTTCTCTATTTTCCATCATAGCCATTGATATTCCCTTGATTAAATCACCACCATCCAATTTCTTCCCAACCCCATAGCAGCCTATGGCCGGCCCTAATTCCAATATGGAGCAAACTTTTTCATTCTTCTCTCTTCCCCCTCACATTTAATGCTTATCCTTATCTCTCTCTCTCTCCCTTATTCTTTTTTTCAAACAATACAACTCATGCAAACTACTTCAACACAGCAGACTACATTCTATCCACCCGACCATCGCAAAACTCGACCACCCTGGTCGGCCATGGCCGACGACCCGACCATTCTCCATCTCCTCATCTCCTTCCTCCTCCTCACAAACCAAGCCGCCACCACCATTCAAATCCCCCACCGCCGCCACCACCTTCGTTCACAGCCGCGGCCGACCATCACAGCCCCCGCAGCCGTGCGTCGCGCCGCCGCTCCACCGCGCGCGTGGCCGCGCACCACCGCACCTTGCCAGCCTGGCCTGGGCGCACAGCCGCGCGCCACCGCACGCGCACAGCGTGGCAGCAGCAGCTGCGTTCGCACATCCGCGCGCGCGCGCGGCGTTGTCCGTCGTCGACGACGCCACAGCCGTCGTGGCCGGGTCCCCCTAGTCTGGGCGCCCCTCCGGCGACCCCCCCGGGTCCGTCGTCTCCTCTTCCAGCGCGACGTATAGGCGATTCGTGCATTTCGCACGAATTCCCGTCGTGACGCGCGCGAAATCAAGTTCATTTTGGCGCCCCGTCGTAGCAACTTCGCGCGCATTTTTCCGGAGATCCGACCGTTGGATCGGCGATTTCTTCGCTCCGTCGCAATCTTGGTATATCCACCTTCATCCCTGTCAATTTTCGTCCGTTAATTTTATCGTTTGATACATGAAAACCGGCCACCAAGTTGACCGTTTAAATTGTATTAAATTTGGACAGTTTCGCGGGGCCAACTTCGTCAGCTTGTATCTCCTCCACCATAGCTCCGTTTGGCGTGCTACCAGTTCCAGTGCGAAGCTGGTATAACCCTCTTACTACCCCTCCAGTTTTGTTTCATTGTGAGCTTGTTTGATTGGTTGAATTCGACGCCAAAGTTGGTCGTCCGAATTCGTATTTTCCAACTTGTAAAATTCCGTTTTTGAACACGGGACTCCAGATTTCATTTCTGACACCACCATTAGACTTGTGGCGTCGTTCTAGCATGTTTTCATATAAAAGTTGTTAGATTTGGAGAACGTGGGCCCGAGCACGTTTTTCGGTGCAAAGCGGGTCCCACTTTTTGGGTCAACGGGACTTTTTGACGCCGGCTCATCGGAATCCAATTTCGGATATACCGTTGAGTTCGTATCGTCATTCTGGACTCGTTGACATATAATTTGCTAGGTTTTGGTGGACATTGGGTCTGGCACGCATTTCGGTGCAAGTCGGATACCAATATCCGGGTCAACGGGTCATTTTGAGATCGGCTCATCGGAATCCAATTCCGGAGATACCGTTGAGTTCGTATCATCATTCTGGACTCGTTGACAGGAAGTTTGCTAAGTTTTGAGAACTTTGGCTCCGACACGCATTTTTGTGCAAATCGAAATTCCAAGTTCTGGTCAACGGGCCAAAATGAGATAGGGTCAACGGAATCCAATTCTGGAGATACCGTTGGGTTCGTATCAACATTCTGGTTGCATGGACATATAATTTGTTATATTTTATAGACTTGTTTTCTTGCACATTTTTTGGTGCAAAACGGCTCCGACACGGACACCGTTTTGACCCGAAAATACCTTTTTGCCCTTGTGTCCAAATTGGACCGTTGGATAGGCTATCCTAGCTAATTTGACCATTCTGGACACGTTGGCGATGTTCATTTCATCGTCCGACAATGTTTGTTGATAATTTCTCTGAGTTTAACCTCTTTATAATTAGTTAATAATTAATTCATATAATGTTCGTATTTCGGGATTAGTACAACGAAACTGAGATCAGTCAATTCCAGTGATCTCACATCGCTGAAATTGACAAGTTGGACACGTGGATCACTATAATAAGATTATCAACCTTACCGATAATCTTCTTATCTCAATTTTGCGTGTCGTAAGTTTCGACGTACAAATAACGAAGTACACTTTATATTAGACTAGAAATGACCCTGTTTGACCAGAGTTGACCAGCTGACCCAAAGTCAACTATAAGTCAACGCTTGACCTAGTTTGACTAAATTATTGACCGGAGTTGACCTAGAGTTAATTTGACTTAGAAGAACCTAGAATAATATAGATTGCCTGTAGGGATTTATTTATTTTCAACTTGAACACCTTGTAACTGTGTTGCTTTAAATAGGACTCTGTGGCTTCAGTGGGACCCCCCTATACTTATCAGCTGTTCAGGTTATCGAGGCGAGTACATTCTCTGATCATTTCATATCCTGTTTAGAATTATATTCCTGCTTTAAATTACTATACTTGATGCTGTCACGACATTATCACGGATTAGTACTATACGGATCTCTTCATGCGATGTTATCCCCCTCGGGAGCATCGGGTACATTATGTCATGTGCGTTTCACTTTCATCATGTACTCCTGTGCTTTCACCATACATGTACACTCTTGTGAATCATGTACTCTCATGTTCACAGAGCCTTCATGTATACTATCATGTGCACCCTTTTAAGGGCCCCATGTAATATCATGTACAATAACATAACCTGCTTAGATCCTTGTGTACTGATTGGGGAAAACGGGGGAGTGCTAGTAGTCATGTGAACAATTCTTTAGTAGTGTAGATCATGTACAACTCTTTAGTGTAGATCATGTACAAATCTGTTCCGTTCACATGTGCTATCCTGTACTCTACATCACTAGCCACTGTTAGTTCTCTATTTATAGTAGATATTTCTATTACTGTTCTCTCTCTGTTTACATACTGTATTTCTTCAGATCTTGTATCTTAGTTTACTGCATGATTATATTTTCTAACCTGCTATGAACTGTTGAGATGTAATGTGCTCGCTCCAGTCCTGACTGGACCTGTTGATAAATTTTACAGATAGCCTGGAGGTGCCTGCTAGCCTAGAGGAGACACATTAGAGGTTGTTTAGGTAGTTATTTCATTTTGTCTGGAGTTGTATTTACTTGTGGAATACTGTATCTTTATTGAGTTTTGAGATGTATTTCTGGGTTCATGTACCTTAGACACTTAGACTTCTATCTCCTGTATCTCTTTTGGATTTCATGTTTTATCTATTCTTATCATGCTCTACCTTAGATGTGATTGAGTTGTATCTGCTATGTCACCCCCATTCGGGGAGTATAAACTGTTTAGTCTTATATTGTTAGATGCATTGAGACCTAGGACAGCGTTCTACCGCCGACACTGCGACGTAGGCTGGGCGTTGTTACGTTCTCGTGCCCTAACTCTAGGGTACGGGTCGTGACAGACTCCATCCATCATTCACGGCCAAGCAAAGAGTACGGCTTGATACTTAACTAACTAGGGTTATCACAAGCTTAGTTACTAGCAAGATGCAATGAGGTACGCCTACGGCCACAAGCCCTGCAGACTATCCAGGTTATCCAGACGCAAGGTTCAAGCTTAGAGTTATCATGCCTTGTTATGTGACTTGGATGCAACACATGACAGTGTGCATAGTAATCGTTTCATGTATTGCCCCACATAACAGTGAGCTGGAAATGTGCCCTACTCGTCGGTAGGCTACAAGTCCATCAAGGAAGGCGCCCAGATAACGGGATTGCTTGTAGCCGGAATACCTCTGTATATACTCTACTTGATCAATCTAGTCATTAACCTAGTCAGATTCAGTATGAATCCCTGACCGTGGTAACCAGGGATACATGTCCTAGACATGATGCGAGACAAGACTGGTTGCTTATACAAGCATATTCAATACAATCACCCACGGTGTCAAGAATTCACTTAGCATGTCAGGTTAGCCGTCGCAACAGCGTATCAAGGTTATCATGTCAAAATTACTTGTCAAGGGTGCACCACGGCGGGTCACCATCATGTCATGTTACTTATCAAGATTACTTATCAAGGCAAGGGTGCGTCACAACGGACCACCGTCAAGAATTATCATGTCAAATTACTTGTCAAGAGTGCACCACGACGGGTCACTAATCATGCAATTCCATCACTAAGCCTTGTTCCGATTACATTCATAAATAATGTCATGATCACATCGGGTTCATGTCGAGTTTACATCAAAAGGCGTAAGGATATAAAATGGGTGCAAAAATCATAAAAAAGGGAAAATATGGGGACATAATGCGTCCAAGGGGGGAGCAAGGGGTACTATGGCCAACAAGTGGCATTAGCCAAGTTGCGCCAGGGTAAGTAGGGTCAGGTCCAGTTGCGCCTAAACATCAGGTTGCGCTTGAGTCAGGCTGCGCTCAAGTCAGGCTGCGCTCAGGTCAGGCTGCGCTCAAGTCAGGCTGCGCTCAGGTCAGGCTGCGCTCAAGTCACCAAAAGGCAGCGTATGAGTCAGACTGCGCTCACGTCACCAAAAGGCAGCGTATGAGTCAGACTGCGCTCACGTCACCAAAAGGCACCGTATGAGTCAGACTGCGCTCACGTCACCAAAAGACAGCGTATGAGTCAGACTGCGCTCACGTCACCAAAAGGCAGCGTATGAGTCAGACTGCGCTGCGCTAAAGAGCGCGCGCAACTCAATGGCGCAAGCTAAAAAGCTCGCGCACACTTCTCACTGTCTTCTCCAAATCAGCAAGAACTCTATAGTTTGAACCCAAAGCTTCAAAAGTCCATAACTTGGTCAAAACAAGTCCAAATCTAACTTTTCAAAGGTCAAAATTGGGTAGAATAAAATTCTCTACAACATGAAACCATTAAATCTTGAAAACAAAGAAGTTTGATAGATCAAAACCACCAAAATCCAAAAATAACTAATTTTTAGATTTACAAAAATTAAAGCCTCAAAATGGAAAATGACAAGTTCTAATGTGTCTTAGAAACATGAGGAGAAGCTAATGGAACAATAAAAATGGGCTCTCTTGTGGAAGCAAGTTGCACTTGCCTAAGGGGTGTTCTTGGTTGGTGGTGGGTTTAATGGAGAAAGAAGGAGTAAATGAGAAAGTGGAGGAGAGAGAAAAGTTAGGTTGGTTATAAAGGGGGATGGTGGTAGGTGGGAGTGGTTCTCCACTTAAAACCAAAACAAGCCAAACCCACTAAACCGAACCAAACCAAGCCAATGCAATGCCATGATGAACCATGCTAATGCAATATGCAAAAATAAAACCCAAGGCTAGCTAATTATGACAAACCAAAAATACGAGCCCGAAATACGTACACGTATTCCCAATACGTAATGCGAACTACGAACATTACAATATTGAAAACTAATTATTAGTTAATTATACTGTATTAAATAATATTATTATTTGTATATGATTGGTTACTTATTTTAATTATTTAATATTAGCTAAATTGATTTTAAAAAAATAAGTACTTATAAAAATTATTTAATTGATTAAAGTTAATGTCAATAAAATTATACATTTTAACTAAAAAAAATACCAGTTTCATCCATTTTCACTTTAAAATAGGTGGAACCGAAAAAACTTCCTTTTCATATAGGACGGAAACATAAATTAGAGTGTAATAATGACTCTGAGTGCTTGTTCCCACTTTTAATCATGAACGTTCCACTTTTATACTACGGCCTGTATGGTCAAACTTTTGGCGTATCTTTCTGCACCGGAAAGCTTTGAACATTAGGTTAGTAATGAGAGTACTTTTCTTGAGACAAGCAGCAACATCAAAGTGCTTACAGTAATGAACATTAGCTTTGTTTTCAAGAGAACCCAAAATTTATTAACTCTGGTTGGAGATGAACTAAATCCATCCAGGACTGGCAATAAAACAAAAGTAAATTATAAAAAAAAAAAAAAAAATTGTCACACACCACTTTATTGGTCATATTTTAAGGTACATCTAAGTACGTTACCTTAATGTAAGTCATCCCGCTACCCACATTTTACTGTTTCTGTCACTGACCGACAGTTAACGCGTTTGACCAAATTTTTAGAACAAAAATACTACTGACCCTTCTCTCTCCTTCTCCCTCTCTTTCCTCCCCCTCCCCTCTTTCTCGGGTCGCTGGCTCCTCTCCCTGCTCTCTCTCTCCTCACCCCCCCCCCCCCCCCCCCACCCCACTTCTCTGGTCGATGCTGAGGGTAGGGTTGGTGGTGGTGGTGAAGGTGGTGGTAGTGATGATGGTGGTGATGGTGATATTGGTGTTGGTGAAGGTGGTGGTGGTGGTGATGATGATGAAGGTGGCCGTGATGATGGTGGTGATGCTGGTGGTGGTGATGACAGATGGCTGAGCACGGTGGGAGGGGGAGGGCGAGCACGGCGGGGGAGGCAGGGGACTGTTGGGAAGAAGATAGAGATAATTTGGTCCAAAAAATTGGATCAACCTAATTGACCGTCGATGTTGGACGAAATTCATGAAATGCGGAAGATGACTTATATTATGGTGAAGCACTGGGGTACACCCAATAAAGTAGAATGTGATTCAAATTTTCTAAACAAGTATCATCACCAAAAAATTGAACTAAGGATCTCCTTCTGAATGTGTGGGTCTTGAACGGTCGCTCTTTCTGAGTGAATCCATCTCTATGCAAACACTTGCATTGCATATATATAGCTTGGACGTGAGAAGAACTTAGTTGGCTCATCAAACGATGAGAGAGAGAGAGAGAGAGAGAGAGTAATCAGGCTGACTTACCTCTTAATAAACGTAGGAACCCATATGGTTGTTGTGCTTGGTCGGCCTTGGATTGAATGTTGTGAAAGAGAATTACTAGGCCACTACATTTATTGTTAGAAAGTGTCACCAATTTTTAGTCCTGTAATGATCAGTACTCTAAAAAAATTGACAGTCCTTGCAGTAATTAGAATTGTCAAAAATTTGATAGTTTTAAATTGCTTCTTTACATGACTGTTAATTTTTACATGTGACTGTTAAAATTTGGTAATTTCTTAAGGTACTCCAAGTTTTACTTAGGCTAGTCCAATTTTTTTACAAGTTTGTCAACGAAAAAATTGCTTTAGGCTAGCTCAATTTATTTCAGAACTATCAAACAATTTGGCAGTCCTTCTTATTGGAAGGACTGTCAAATATTTGACAGTCATTTCTATTTGGGAGAACTGTCAAATATTTCGTCAGTCCTAATTTTTTAGGACTGTCAAAAAAATTTGACAGTCCTTTCAAAAATTAGAATTGTTGAAATATTTGACAGTTCTCCCAATAGAAAGGACTGTCAATTATTTCGACAGTCCTCTTTCTCCTCTCTTCCTCCTCTCCTCCGCCTCCTTCTCTCATCGTCCTCCTCCTCTCTCGACCTCCTCCTCCTCCGCCGCCTCCTCTCTCGACCTCCATCCTCTTCTTCTTCCTCCTCCTCCGGGCCCATCTCCCTCCCCCTCGTCAGCCTCCGGTCGGAACAGTGAGGAAGCGTACTAGGGCACTACACTTATTGTTAGAAAGTGTCACCAATTTTTAGTCTTGTGAATAATCAGTATTGTAAAAAAATTGACAGTCCTTGCAGTAATTAGAACTGTCAAAAATTTGGCAGTTCTAAATTGTCAAAGACTACCAAATTTTTGACATGCCAAATATGTACATGACTGTTAATCTTTAAATGTGACTGTTAAAATTTGGTAAGTTCTTAAGGCACTCCAAGTTTTACTTAGGCTAGCCCAATTTTTTTTTTTTTTACAAGTTTGTCACCGCTTGCTATAGGCTAGCCCAATTTATTTCAGAACTGTCAAACAATTTAACAATCCTTCTTATTGGAAGGACTGTCAAATATTTGACAGTCCTTTCTAATAGAAGGGCTATTAAAACTTTGACAGTCCTTTATATTGGGAGAGCTGTCAAATATTTCGACAGTCCTAATTTTTTAGGACTTCCAAAAATTAGGACTGTCGAAATATTTGACAGTTCTCCCAATAGAAAGGACTGTCAAATATTTTGACAGTCCTCCTGTCATATCCATTTTTCTAGTTTGAGGGTATTTTGGTGATTGTAAATTTTTTTTGATTATTTTAATATATTATATTATTGGTATTATGATTTTTTGGCCTTTTGATAGTATAGCCTTGGTGCAACCTAGTCTAGTGTCTCACCATGACTTAGTGACTTAGTTAGCATGGTTGGTTAGTTTTGTAATCTCATTCTAGTTAGTTTCAACTTAGAAGCTAATTAGCAAAATGGTTAAGGAGCTAGTTAGACCTTTTGATTTTAAGAATTCATTTTTAACTTGTAGAAAGAAGCCCAAGCCCATTGATTATGAAACCCTAGCCCACCTTGATGTGGCCGGCCGTAGTAGAGCCCCTACCCCCATATTTTCTTTGGAGTTTTGGAGTTGCAACAAGGATCTTCATTTTAAAGCTTTCATTGGGATTCACCCTCAATAGGTAAATCTCTTCAAATCCCTTTAAATCTATGATTTCTTTCCATAAATGCATCCATATAGGTACCCAAGACCTGTAGGTAAAGTTTGGTAGATATTTTATTTCGTTTGATAGCCGTATCGGACACGTGTCGGTCCTATGGAACACGTGTTCGACGAAATGCCACTTAGAACTGAAAGCTATTATTTTTCGATTCTGTTTTCACGAATTTCTTGCTGATATTATTTGTAATAACATTCGTGAAGACGGATCTTGATTCGACACAATTTCAGTGTCCGAATCGGACATGGACACGCGTGCACGAGGCCCGTGCACGGCCCCGTGCATGTCCTGTTGTTTGTGCATCATAATTCGACGCACAGGGCTCCGTTTAGCATAAAATTTTATGGACGCGTGGGGGCAACCTCTGCCCACGTGCTCCTAAAATTTCACGCGTTTTGTGAAGCGTGCGCGAAGAAATCCAACGCACACGGCTCAGCCACTACAAAAATTTGTCAGATTAGCGACGTTCCAAAATGTCGCTAAACTAGGCCAAAACGTCGCTAAACTAAATTAGCGACGTTTTCAGCGACGTTCAATAAACGACGAAAAAAATGTTTCGCTAATCGAGAAAACGTTGCAAAACATCGCTAGGGCGACGTTAGTTAGCGACGTTTATAACGTCGCTAATTTGCGACGTTTTCAAGTGGTCGCCGATTAGCGACACATTAGCGACATTCTTGCGACGATGTGGTGGCATCATATTACTTGCCACGTCAACACTTTAGCGACGTTTTTAACAACCTTTATATTTGTCGCTAAAGTTTAGCGACGAATATAAACGTCGCTAAAAACGTCGCTAAAGTGAAAAAAATTAAAAAAAAAGAATCCAGAATGCAAATGTACAATCCAAAATACAGAATCTAATCCCTGGGTTCGCCGATCCCTTCGGTGGAACACTCAACACCGACACGCACAATACAATCCAGAATAGACCAAAAATAATTGGTCGTCTCCTCAAGCCTCTTGGAACATCACAATATGCATCACACATCACACAAACAAATATACATCACAATTTGCATCACACAGAAAGCTATACCAATATACTTCACACACAAGAAAACAAATATCTATCACAATATCCAAAAGGAGATATATCCATCAAAACAAATATCCATCACAATATCCAGATGAGATATATCCATCAAAAAAAATCCAGTCAATATATGTATCTACTGTCGTCTATGCTGGGGCAGATAGAACTCCCTCCGCCAGCGCGCATAAGTAGGATCGCGGCAGCCAGATCAATATCCAGAGGAGATGGATGACTGGAACTCCCGGTGGAACTGCCCTGTGGTGCCACCTCCTCCTTCACAGCTCCCTCGGCTTTAGGAATTACTTCTGGAGTAGCACTCTCGGTGGAACTGCCCTCTGGAGCTGGAGCTGGAGCCACCTCCTCTTTCACAGCCATCTGTGCCTCCCTCAAGCGAGATCCTCGGGTCTTAGGTGCCATATGTGAGAACGGGTGCCATCTCGTTTGAGTACATTTTCGAAAGCAGATAAAATACAGAAAATTCAATTTTTTGCCAAGTGTGAGAACGGATGGCTCAGAACACGATCCAAAATTCATTCTAGCATACATTAGTGTGAATCATCTATGTTCTGTACATATGGTATAGTATATGTTCTTATCGTATCAAGTATCTGAATAATGTAACAGAATCAAGATGAACTCACATAATGTAATACTAAGACATCATCTACTACTATATAAGATATAGTGATAGGTTGTCATATCATTATTGCCGAGGGATGAGGGTCGGAGGACAGTCAACTTTATCTATGGCTACATAGTTTCTGCTTCGCCAGTCGAATGGCTGTACGGACTATGTCCTGATCACCATGTCGTACCATAGATTAATGCAAATAGAGCTGGAGCTGGAGCCAAAATACAGAATCCAAAATACAAAATACAGAATCCAATCCCTGGGTTCGCCAAAAATACAAAAATAAAGATTGACACACAGTACTAATTCATATATGTTTTAAGTGTGAGAATGGATGGCTCAGAACACAACCCAAAATTCATTCTAGTATACATTAGTGTGAATCATCTATGTTCTGTACATATGGTGTAGTATATGTTCTTATCGAATCTAGTATCTAGTATCTGAAGAATGTAACAGAATCAAGATGAACTCACATAATGTAATACTAAAACATCATCTACTACTATATAAGATATAGTGATAGGTTGTCGTATCATCATTGCCGAGGGATGAGGGTCGGAGGACAATCAACTTCATCTACGGCTACATAGTTACATGAGCTAGTCGTCGCGAAATGTCGCTATGACGTCGCTAATAGCGACTAATTTAGCGACGTTAGTATGAACGTCGCTAAATTCTAATTATATTTCCCCCACCAATTTATTTTTCCCCATTTTACTCTCTCACTCTCTCTCCTCCCCTCCTCCGGCGCTCTCACTCTCTCCGGCGCTCTCACAGTACAAATTCTTATCTGTTTTAAGTATGAGAATGGATGGCTCAGAACACAACCTAAAATTTATTCTAGCATATATTAGTGTGGATCATTATGTTCTGTACATATGGTGTAGTATATGTTCTTATCGAATCTAGTATCTGAAGGATATAACAGAATCAAGATGAACCCACATAATGTAATACTAAGACATCATCTACTATAATAACAGAATCAAGATATGTTGTCGTATCATCATTGCCAAGGGAGGGAGGTTAATTGGAGGAAGTTACTGCAGAAAGTAAAGACCGACATGAACTACGCACGAAAATAAGGAGCTCTAAGCTGGAACAAGAAAAGTTGTGCTTTGGAAAAAGAACTCTTGTAAACTTTTTGTTCACAAAGCAAGCTATAATTAAACAATACAGAACAAGTATCGAGTTCGTAACTCAAGTATAGAGCTTACAAGAGTTATAAACTCGATACTTGTTCTGTATTCATTATATCTGGCTTTCTGAACAAAGAACTTACAAGAGTAGAACATCCAAAATACAACTTTATTTGTTATAGCTTTGATCTCCTCCTTTTCGTACGTCAGTTCATGTCAGTCTGCACTTTCTGCAGTAACGACCACAAGTTTTACGTTCTTCAATGATATATTTCACATGCTTAATTGCAAAGTATCGGGACGAATGGCTCAGAACACAATCCAAAATTCATTCTAGCATACATTAGTGTGAATCATCTATGTTCTGTACATATGGTGTAGTATATGTTCTTATCGTATCTAGTATCTGAAGAATGTAACAGAATCAAGATGAACTCACATAATGTAATACTAAGACATCATCTACTACTATATAAGATATAGTGATAGGTTGTCATATCATCATTGCCGAGGGATGAGGGTCGGAGGACAGTCAACTTTATCTATGGCTACATAGTTTCTGCCTCGCCAGTCGAATGGCTGGAGGGACTATGTCCTGATCACCATGTCGTAGTCCAATACAATCCAGAAATTGATACAGTACTAATTCATATATGTAGTCCAATACAAATAGTTTAATACAAAAACAACCCAATACAAATAGTCCAATACAAATAAGTACTAATAGCTAATGAGAACCACGCAGCTCACGCAAACGCTCAGTGATATGATCACGCAACCACCTCGAATAAGTGGGATCGACGGCGACAGAAGAGATGTAGTCCATTGCAAGTGCTGCATGAATAGAACTCCCGGTCTCACTAGCTACCGGTGCTGGATGATTAGAACTCCCGATCTCACTAGCTACCGGTGCCACTTCCTCCTTAACAGTAGGAGGAGCCACCTCAGCATTCATTGTTTTTCTCAAACGACGTGCCGCTCCTCGGGTCATAGGAGCCATATGGTAAGATCGATATTCACAAATAATATAATTGTAACATAAGCAAGCTAACTAAAGGAACCATCATCTCGTTTGAGTATATTTTCGAAAGCAGATAAAATACAGAAAATTTAATTTTTTGCCAAGTATGAGAACGGATGGCTCAAAACACAACCCAAAATTCATTCTAGCATACATTAGTGTGAATCTTCTATGTTATGTACATATGGTGTAGTATATGTTCTTATCGTATCTAGTATCTGAAGAATATAACAGAATCAAGATGAACTCACATAATGTAATACTAAGACATCATCTACTACTATATAAGATATAGTGATAGGTTGTCATATCATCATTGCCGAGGGATGAGGGTCGGAGGACAGTCAATTTTATCTACGGCTACATAGTTTCTGCCTCGCCAGTCGAATGGCTGCAGGGACTATGTCCTGATCACCATGTCGTACCATAGTTTCTGCCTCGCCAGTCGAATGGCTGCAGGGACTATATGTCCCGATCACCATGTTACCAATTAACCAACCAATAAAACTACTTGTTACAAATATCGGCACTATCGGTGCGTTCGAATCGGAGTATCACATTTTTCGACGTTGGAAAACAAATAATTATTACTAAATTATCAGATTTTTCGGCATTATCGGTGCCCCTGACCAATCCCCCCTCCCCCCTACACCACCCCTAACCTTAACCTGAACCCGAACCCTCCCCTTCCCCCTGCTCCCCTCCCCCAGCCGTCCCCACCCCCACTGCTCCCCTTCCCCCATCCGCCCCCACCCCCCTGCTCCCCTCCCCAAGTCGCCCCCACCCCCACTGCTCCCCTCCCCCAGCCGCCTCCACCACCCCTGCTCCCCTCCCCCAGCCGCCCCCATACCCTTGTTCCCTTCTTCCAGCCGCCTCCACCCCCACTGCTCCCCTCCTCCAGCCGCCCCCACCCCCACTGCTCCCCTCCCCCAGCCGCCCTCACCCCTCCCCCGCTCCCTTCCCCCCCACCCACACATACCCACCCCTAACCCGAACCCTAACCCTAGCTTCCCTCTCCCAGCCGTCCTCGTCCCTCCTGTCCCACCCCCCAGCCACCCCCCACTCACCCCCCAACCACCCGTATTCCCCCTGCCCCTCCCCCCGAGATACTCGCACCCTCCTAACCACCAACAACCAAAACAGTCGAAGAGAGAGAGAGAGAGAGAGGGAGGGGGGAGTCACGTGCCGGAGATGGAGGAGAGTCGCCGAAGAGAGTGAGAGTCGCCGGAGAGAGTGAGAGCGCCGGAGGGGGGAGAAGAGAGAGTGAGAGAGTAAAATGGGAGGAAATGAATCGTTGGGGGAGAATATAATTAGAATTTAGCGACGCTCATACTACCGTCGCTAAATTAGTCGCTATTAGCGACGTCAGAGCGACGTTTCGCGACGACTAGCTAATGCAATTAATATACGTTATTGTTACGTTGCTTATTTCGTCGCTAGTAGCGACTATTAGCGACGTTTCTATAAAATGTCGCTAATGAACACAATTTAGCGACGTTAATCGAACGTCGCTAAATTTATGTCGCCAATTGAGCAGATTTTAGTAGTGAGCCAGCACAGTGCACGCGATTGAAAAGTGTCGCTGACACGGCCTTCGTACGCGAACACAACGCGACGAGGACCCATTCCAGGAGCACGAGCATGAAGTCCTATACCTAGGCTACCCATGGACTCAATCCCGAGACACGACGTGGCTCGAATCGCGAGCCACGGGGCTCGACACACGCCTACGAGGCCATACGTGCACGCGTACAGCCGCATGGGTTCGCGTGCCCTATGTCTTGTAGACGCGATGTGGTGTCATGTTAGTATGTCCTAGACCTAGACCTGGACCCCACCTAGCTATGTGCACGAGGCTTCTCGTTGAGCGTGTGACGCTCAATCGAGCGAAAACGCACGTGCATGTACACTTATCAATGCACGCGTATCCGGTTCTCTCCGATACGCACTCCTTGGACACGATACGGACACGGGTTCGACCCCGTGAGTACTCGAGCACGTCACGCTCATAAACACCTTCGTGTTTGCCAAGTTTCACGAGTTTTAGTTGAGTATTTTGTATTTTGGGCTTTGAGTTGGATTTCGGGTTTCGACTTATACCTATAATTGAGTTATTTTGTTATATTTCAATTTTCTGAGAATTAACTCAGTTTTTCTGAGTTTAAATGAGGTTAGATAGGTTCTGCACTTGTGGGTATTAGTCTCTAACTTTACATCCAAATATTTCTACCATAAATGATATATATATATATATATCCTCTTTTGCTATTTCTATGTATAAGTATATAATATATACATATATTTATATTTAATTACTAATGTATAGTTATAGATAGGTTGTGGTGTATATATAGATATACACATCAACCTCAAATCTGAAATTCAATCCCCTCTTCATGAACTCACCCTTTTTCTTTCCTTCATATATATATATATATATATATATATATATATATATATATATATATATATATATATATATATATTTTAATATATATATATATATATATATATATATATATATATATTAAGAAGGCATTTTATTGAAAAGTAAAAGGGGGCTCACGAAGAGCTATTACAGACAGATGCAGAGCTAAAAACACAAAAGAGCCCTGTAAAACAAGCTGAGAAATTGGACATGATGAAGTTCAAAATTTTGAAAATTCGGTAAGCCCAAATTTTGAAATCTGAAATCAGTCCTACGAAAGTTAAAAGATTTCGAAATTACGGAAACCGCAATTTTGGAACTTAAAAAAATTTTAAAAAACGAAATTACGAAACAGAGGTGGGGCACGCAGCCCAAGGACGGGGGCTGGGGGCACACTGCCTGAAGGAGCGGGTAAACTGCTCGAGATGGGGAGGTGCATGCAGCTCGAGGGGGTTGGGTGCACGCGGCCCGATGAGGGAGTTCACTGCCCGAGGGAGGGGCGCTCGGCTCGAGGGAGCCCCAGGCCCCCCTCCTGCTCGCCGACTGGAGTCAGGGAGACTCCGGCGGTGGAGGCCAGCCCCAGGGGTGGCGCGGGCGGAGGCCGCGAGGGGGGCGGAGAAGACGATGTGGGACGAGGGGCGGGGGAGACGAAGGGGCGCTGAAGTGTGAGACCCGTCTCACTGTATCGGTATTTTATACGGATACGTGTTTATTTGAGCCGTATTTCGTATTTATCGATTTGCGTGATATTTTAAAATTTTTCCTAAGTGGGATTTTCATGACTTGGTTTAACTTGGATTTGGTTTTATTTGGTTCGGTTCCACTTTGACTTGGTTTGGTTTAGTTTGGTTCTTTATGAGAGAGGTGTATGGTTTAGATTGAGTGGAGAGGAATGAATGGTGGAGATTGCTTGGGCTTGTTATATAAGCCACCTACCACTCTCTTTCCATTATTTTCATTTCCATCTTCATCTTCTTCCTCCAGCCCAAGGCAAGTACACCTTGCCGAATGTTGGACGATTTCAATTTCGTTTGTTCCATTCTCTTCCTTGTTATATTCTGAGCATCTTTAGAACTTGGAGTTTTCGGTTTTACCGGGTAGATTGTTGTAGATCTAACTTTGTGGTATTTTCGGTTTTCATGGGTTTTGATCTGGTAAACTTGCATATTTCTGCTAGTTGATGGTTCCATGTTGTAGAGAATTTCATTCTGCCCCATTTTGACCTATGGAAGTTTAGATTTGGACACTGGATGATGGGATTAAGGAGCTTGAAAGCATGACTTCATGGTGTTCTTCTTCTCGAAAAGTGGAGGAGAAGAACGGTACTTGACCGCATGACTATTTCATGCGGCAAGTGTTCTTTCCTGCCGCATGGATAAATCCAGCCGCATGAGCATTAATTCATTGCCTTGGCCACATGGCCATTTTTCTACGTTTGCTAGCATGCATTAATTGCAGGGCTATTTAATTAATTGCCTTGCATTTTCCAGCCGCATATGGCCTTAGCAGTCAGTCGCATATGCAAGTATTATGTTAATGTATACTTTAATGCATGCAATATTTTAATGAAAATTCTAAATGCATTCCCTGAAGCATTCAGCCGCATGGAAATTTTGTGAGCCGCATATGAGAGTAATAATAGCCGCATGTGTTAGCAATTGCTGGCAACTTAGCCGCATAGAATCAAAGTATGCACTCCTAAGTGCAGTTATTTAATTAGAAAAATGACATTTGCACCATCAGCCGCATGCATGCATCTTGGAGCTAGCAGCAGATGGCATGGTAAAGTATTACTTTTATGCATTTAAGTCCCTTAATGCATTTTACGTATTTAAGTCCACAAGCGTGAGCCGCATGAGAATAAATTGAATGTATTTTATGCATTTAAGCCCCTCAATGCAATAAATGCATTTAAGTCCAAAAAGGCAAGCCGCATAGGCTCTGAAGGCATATTATTCCTAAAGCATAACTATTTGCATTTAAGACCTTATAATTGTATAAATGCTTTAATACACCTTGTTTAAGAAAAAGCAAGCCGCATGGACTTTGATGGTTGAATGCTTCATTTGCAATTAAGACCCTACCTTATTATTTAAATGCTTTATGCATTTAAGACCTTACATTTATTACTTAAGGCTTTATGCAATTAAGGTTTTAATCATTGTATTTAATGCTTTAGATGCCCTTCCTTGGCATCGACCGCATGGCCATTATTTATTATTTATTATTTATTTTCGTTTGTTGTACTTTCATGCAAGCAATGTGAGGGTGAGCCGCATGGGTATTTACAGCATTAATAATTGCTTGATGCAGAGCCGCATGGCCTTTGGCCATTAAATATATTATTATTACTTGCATGTTGTATTTTGCATGAAATCTAATGTGAGCCGCATAGGTTCCCTTCCCCCACTATCTAATATTTTGGCCACGTGAGCCACTCTTTTACTGGCAGTCATCATTTCATTGTTTGGCCACGTGCTCTTTTTCTATTGTTTTGCTTGCAAAGTGGAAGCTTGCATTCATTGCGGGTCCCACTCTCCTTGTCTTTTCTGATTGCGGAAATGTTTCTTGCTGGCATTTAATTTTGGAGCCGCATGGCCTCCCACCCATTCTTGGCCGCATGGCCTCTTTTGTTATTTTCTGGCCGCATGGGTGGCCTCCCACTCTCTTCGACCGCATGTTTGTTCTTCCACTTTTGGACCGCATGGGTCCCACTTTGATTGTTTAAATATTTTATTTGTCTGAATTGTGGTCAGAATTTCTTCCCACTCCCAACATGAAAATTGTAAAGTTTTTCCTTGGCTTCAAGAATATATATATTATTAATATAATATTATTTAATTGTGCAAGTTTCTTTCTTCTTGGTAAATGATATGACACGACAATGACCCGTAGTGGTGCACTCTTAAAATGAACTTGACGTGATATTCTTGACATGATAACTTGAAATGACAAATAAGAATAATTCTTGATAGTGACCCGTCGTGGTGCACTCCTGACAAGATAACTTGGCCTGATAAATTTTGACATGATAACTTTTGTCATGATAACTTGACTTGATAATCTTGATAGTGGCCCGTCGTGGCGCACTTCTGACATGATAAACCTGGCATGATATTCCTTGAATGCTGTTACGACGGCTAACATGACTTGACAAGAATAAATAGCCTGGATACCGTGGGTGATTGTGTTTGTACAAATGAACCCGTCTTGTCTTGCATCATGTCTAGGACATGAATCCCTGGTTTCCCACGGTCAGGGATTCATACTGAATATGGCTAGGATTAATGACTAGATTGATCAAGTAGTTCATGGAGAGACTTACCCAGTTACCTGTTGCCCCTTTGATCCCGGCCTTATATATATACATGGGATTTGTTGCTATCCGTCGAGATGAGCGCACTTCCAGCCCGCCGTCGAGTGTGGTACCTTAGGACACATGTATCTTACTACAGTGTGTCTGCTATATCATGCTATCTTTTCCTTTTCTTTGCTGGGGTCATTCAGGTAGTAACAAACGGGTAATTGGACTTAGAAGAATCTCGCTGCATCTTGCTAGTAACTAGGCTTGTGATAACCCTAGTTAGTTAATGTAGAAAGCCGTAGGCAATGATTGGCCGTGATTGATTGGATGGAGTCTACTCAGTGCAAGTCTTGTCTTGGTCTTGTACATGATTGTTACATGTCCTGATTTCTTATTTTATCTTGCCGATAAATGGTGGAAGAAACCAAGTTCAGTTCAGACGAAGGGTTACAACCCCGGTCCTTGTTTGGTTTACGGGTTGTAACCTGGTTATCTGAATAGTCCCATGGTTATCTCATCGTATATCACCTGTCCTGCTCGATAATGGTTGCAATGATTGTCACCTTAACATGTTCTCCAGTTTACTTACTGCTCAATAATGACTTATTTACTGTCTCCCTATGATCGGGACGAGTGCATTGGTACTGCACAAATCCCGATCCTCCTTTACTTATTTGCCTGCTTTGTTTGCTAATGATTGCTGGTTTTAAGTTCATAGTTCGGCCTCCTTTGTGGTACTTGCTATTTGGGGTCTGACCCCACTGGTTTTGCATGGCCAGGTTCTAATAGAAGAGCCCGAAGGATCTACCGCACCATCCACTCGACGGTGACCAGCCGGAGCACCAGAGTGCCTCAGTGGGCTCTTCTTCATTCTCCCACTGATATGTAAATTCTCCTCTTGTAACGTTTAGCCCCGAGCACGTGTTTAGCTCATATTTTGGTATTTTCCTTGATATTGTAGCCTACGGGCATAAACATGATATGTGTATTCTAGACTATAGCTAGTCCTTATCATGTACGACTAATACTCTAGCTAGTCCTCAGTTCTGTGGTACTGGCTTCATGATCAGTCATGTATATATGGTTCGGGATGCCTTACTATTGTATGTCTGATGATCGTACTCCTTGCTCTTGTATAATTGCCTGTGATTGAGATACCTAGGATTGTTAAACCATAGGATTGACTGATGGCTTGTAGAGTAACCCCCATGTCTTGACAGCTTATACGTGATTTCAGAGTATTAACGTACTTTGGGATTGCATAGCTGGCTATGTCTGCCATCGCTCTCCAGTATTCTGGTTCTGGGGCGTGACATGAAGGGGAGACGCCGGCGGCAGCGGGCCGATCGCAGCGGAGAGCATTGGGAGGAGCGGACGACAACGGGCCGGTCGCTGCGGAGAGCGAAGGGAGGAGGGAGCGAGAGGCTCGACCATCGTGCTGCGGTAGAGGAGGCCTACCACCGACGAGGGGGAGTGTCCTGCTGCTGGCGGCGGAGGGAAAGAGGGTCCTGCAGCCGACAAGGAGGGCATGGACAGCTCGCCACCGGAGCTAGAAGAGGGGGCTCGGAGGACCAGGAGGTTTCGACCTAGGGGATAGGGGCTACGACCAAAAGAAGGGGGCCGGAAAGACAGCGTGGAGGTCGGGAGGAAGGGTGCACCACGGGCAGGGGCAGGCCCTGGCGGCGGGGGGCGAGAGAAAAGCCGCCGCGGGGACGCCGAAAGCCAGGAGAGGAGGAGGATCCGAGGCGGTCGCTGCCAGAGACTTGGAGGGCCACCTCAGGGAGAGGGGATCGAGGGGTGGGGCCACGGCCGGGGGGGCGACGCAGCGGCTGAAACGGCTGACGGAGGGGGCGACGAGCCGGAGTGAGGCAGCGCTGCGCGCAAGGTAACGAGAGAGCCTGGCACAGGACCGAGGAGGGAGGGAGCCGGGAACGACCGCTGGCGCCGAGCTCGGCGACGCCTACTACGCCGGGGGCGTCGGCTGCGCCAAGGAAGGGAGAGGAGGGAGGAGGGGCCGCCGTACGTCGGGCAGACGCCGGCAGGGGGAGGGTGGGGGGCTCCCCGCGGAGGGAGCGGCCGGGGGAAGCCTGGCCATCCGAAGAGGTTGGGTGGCCTGGAGGGGAGGGAAGTTCTTGGCAGTGAGGGAAACGCCCGGGAGCGGCCGGCCACCATCCGAGGACGAGGAGGGGGAGGGGGTCTCGAGGAGCGGAGGAGCTCCTTCCAGAGAGTGTGTGTGATAAGTTTTATTTCAGTTTGGACCCCATAGCAGCCCTTCACTCATCACGCACACACACCCTCTACTTTTTCCCTTCTTTACAAGTTTATATATATATATATATATATATATATATATATATATATATATATATATATATATATATATATATATATAATATTGTATTGAATGAAGATATATAAGTATATATAAATGTGTTTGCTATTGAGTGCAACCTAGGGAGTAATAAGTCAGTTTAGGATTGACCCAATAAGCCTAATTTGGTCGAGTCGACTAGCAAGTTGACAAAAGTCAAACTTGATCCAAATCGACTCAAACAGACTTAGAATGACTTGATAACTTATCTTTGTCCTAAAAATTAGTAAACGGACTAGTTGACTTATAGTTGACCAGGTTTGACCAGAGTTGACCATGGGTTGACTTTGACCTAGAAGGACCTAGAATCATGTAGAACCACATTGTAGACCTTTTTTATGATATTTTAGACCATGTTATGACTTATGATTATTTTAAATAGGATTACATCACTCCAGTTCAGTTACACTTCCTCATCAGCAGCTTGGATTATCAGACGAGTACATTCTCTGACCGTTTCATACTTGTTTGGACATATTCACTTGTTATAGACTAGTTTACTTGATGCTGTCACGATATTATCACGGATTTGTACTATATGGATCTCTTAATGCGATGTTATCCCCTCGGATACATCGGGTATATTATTCTTATGTACTTTATCATGTGCATCTTCTACTCTTTGTATTCGTTTTCATTCATGTATATTTATGTGATATTCATGTACACTCATGATCATGTGAGCCTTCATGTATAAACCAGTGGTACTCATATGGACTAGCTATCCATGTGTGTCACTACTCTTTCATGTGCAATAACGTAACTTGGACAGATCCTTGTGTATTGATTGGGACAGGGGAAGTATTTATTTGGTTATATGACCTACACCCATCTCATGTGCAACTCTAACATAGATTTAAGTCATGTACAACCTAAGCATGTTTACATAACCAAATATATGCTCTAAATCACGTAGTTAGTTCAATTTTCTTATCTATACCATGTATATCTATTTCTACTATATCATGTTCTTCTTTTTACAGTCTCTCTACTATTTCTTTACAGCGTTTCATGTATATTATTCTATAGCTTGTTCATATTTTCCTTTCATGTTATGAACTGTGTGAGAGATATATATTCATTCATATCCTGACTGGACCTGTTAAAAATATTACAGATGGTGAGGATTACTGCGATACTTACTATGGAGCAGGCCTAGTTGATACGACCCTCAGGAGGATCCAGTAGTCGCTGAGGACTTGCCATTAGCTTAGTCTAGACTTATCTTATTATCTAGCTTTATGAGACATTTGAGATTGTATTGAGATATTGTTTATGGTGTGGTTTACACCGAGACTTATTATTCATATTTGTTACTCTCTGTTGAGATTATCTTATCTTCTGTTCTATCTTAGATAGTGTGATTGAGTTGTACCTTATATATTGTTCACCTTCCGGAGCATATTTTATATTATGTTAGATATTTTGACCTAGGATAGCGTTCTACCGTCGACACTGCACCGTAGGCTGGACGTACCCACCTCTCGTGCTCTTACACTGGGTGCGGCTTGTCACGCCCTGCTCCTGTTGGAGGGATCGTCCTCGCTAAGGCGTGATGCCGCACGAGTCTAGATTGCGCTCGTGCAAGGCGGGTTCCATAACGACCGATTACAGCGGCTGTGACGAGGTCGTCGCACAGAAGTTCCAAGCAGAGACATTGAATAATAACAGCAAAAATTTAAAGCAAAACACAAGTTATTCAAAGAAGATTTTTATTGATATTGAAACAAAGATTACAAAGGGCGCAAGGCCAAGATTACAAGTCACTCAAGCTCACTCTTCTCATATTACAAGTTACTCTGCTCTCTCTCATCTCTCAATACAAGTCTTGAGCCAGCGGATGCTTTGGAAGGCAACGTACATACATTATGTCCCGTATAAGTCTTGACTCCATACGGCCACACGCTTCGAATCGCCATGGAATTCCGTGCCTCGACGCATCTAAGCGAGCTCCACGCCATGAGCTTCTACCTGTGCTTGCACATGAAAACTATATGGGTGTCAATACTCAACTGTACTGGTAGAGTGAGCTCCTTGCCCACCCATACAAAACTGACACATTCATTTACTTTGTGTAACATAGTTCCTTTATGATTGTCTTTCTACTCTTACCTTAGGATCGATTTTAGGACAGACGCCTTGGTCTATTTTGTGTCTCTAGAACATCTCCGTGCTTTGTACCGATAACTTTTGTATCCTTGCCTCTAGACCTTTCTCGTGCTTACATTATCAACGCACCGACTCATACTTGTCTTCCGTGCCATACTCTGGGACATAACGACTCGGTCGTATCATGAACTCGATTCGTGCTTCGATATCTCTGAGGCAGTGCCTCGCCACTTAATAACTTGCTTATACTTGTGTCGTAACAACATGGTCGTGTCATAAACTTGCTCGAGCCACAAACATCGAAGTCGTGCCTCGTAGCTTAACCTGACTTAACCAAACTTTTCTACGGCCCTTGCAGTACTTAACTCGAAACGTCTAACCCAACTTGTAGAACCGGTGTTGAGAACTCAAGCACGACGCCATATCTCGTGCCGAAACACGTATCTTTACGTATAGCCAAATCTTAGGCTTCATAATACCTTATGTGCATATCGTGCATGCATTCCATAACTCAACTCGTGTCGTGCATACGCTTCCTTAGATTCGACTGACACCATGCATGCAGATTTGCCGCTTAGCACGCCAACTATCTATATGAAAGGCCACTGGCACGACAAGCCATCATGGATATAGCTCGGGTAGGCGGCGGGTCTTTTGATGCAAGGTAGCTAGCCCTATGGAAAGCCCCCGACTACCCATGCGATATAATTTAACGCTGCTATAACGTCTTCCCCTAGGTAGACTGGCCCCGGTGCCCCGGCGTAATACCAGTCGAGAAAGAAATCCTTGTCGACAAGTTATCCAATGACCACGCACCTACGAGACATCTAGACTCACGTAAATGTATGGCCTAATTTTACGGTACGATTGGAACTATAATTAGCAACTCGTGCTCTAAACCCTACTTTGCATAACGTGCATAGGAGCCGTGAGACTCCCAACCGAGGGACCGCCTTATACTTTGAAAATGTGCATAGGAACCGTGAGACTCCCAACCGAGGGACCGCCTCATACTTTGAAAATGTGCATAGGAACCGTGAGACTCCCAAACGAGGGACCGCCTCAACGAAAAACGGTCGTGTGAACTTACTTCTTTGGAATCGAGGGAACGACTATTGCATAACCTTCCAACTTAACTTGCACCAAACGTGCCTAATACTTGCCATAGCCTGTGGTATTTCTATCATCAAAACAACCATGTTTCGTGTCTTAAACTCATTGCATTCCGTACGACACTATCGTCCAAGTCATACTCTATGTGACGAGCCTTAAGACCGTGGGAACAAATGGCTATATGCAGCCGTAGAACTGTGGGACCGTGCATGCGCTCAACTTGAGCAACCGAGTTTTTTGGGTACCTAGACTTATGCCATAAGCCGTGCGATACAACTTAGCTCGTGGGACGATCAAGGCTATGCCAAGCCTTGGACGATGGGACCGTGTATGCTTTATCAAGCATTTATACGTGTGACGCCTATGACTTAGGCTAAGTTTGTAGCTTTGTGGCAAACTTAAACCAACTTCCTTCTCCCAAGCCACGGGACGAAGGACTGAATGTCATTTTGAAAGCACGCCGTGCACCAATTCTAAGCCGACCGTTGGACCCTTTCCATATTCTAACTCAATTCGACCCGTTGAGATTATTCCCTTGTCTATGTGGATTCGTCTCTTTTATTATCAAGCCTACTTGTGTGAGTTGAAAATATGTGATTTATTATTTGAAGGCTACGATGAGACGAGTTCACCAAAACTATCCCACCTGAGCGAGGGGTCGCCTCGACCGAGCGATGTCTTCAAGCAGCCGTTGTAAGGCTAAGTCCGAACGCCGTCGGCGTTTCGATTCCTGAGATTGACTGAGCGGGACGGGGCACTACATCATACACCACTCAGAAAAAGTTTCATTCTCAAAACTAACTGAGTATTTACTTATCGACTTATTACTTTGAATTAACATCTCATAACTCTCGTACACACTACTCCTATGCGTTTCTTTAATTCGAGCCACGCTCGTGCTATGGTTATCTTTCACCTCGAACAACTATATCTCTATTTGGGTAACGTACTGTTATCGCACACATTTTGCCTAGGTGTTTCCTCAATCCGAGCCACGCTTGTGCTTACCGCTAACTTAGTCCTTTGGCATACTAACCAATCAACCAACATTTAAGTTCGTCTCAATCTAATGATCGCACTACCACTAATTTTTTTCTTGAAACACGACTTCAAAATCCTCGACCCTTTTCCCATTCCTCAAGTCTCACTTGATTCAACGTATGACTTAGTTGGATCGTGCACATACTCCAGGCGTCCCCAAAATATATGCATTTCAGCCAAGCCTCGTGATAGAGAATCCGCCATCACCACTCGAGTCGGATCGTGTACATATTCGGGCATCCCTGATATACATGCATGTCAATCGAGCCTCATGAGTGGTGCCTCCACAATTTCTATTTCTTCGTGCCGGGACGTCAGCCTAACCGCTAGGCTATGTCAATCCGTCTGTATTAGAATCATAGTTCCTAAACAACGATATCAGCACTGACCTCATCCTAAGGTCAAACCAAGTTGATAGTATAGGGTTTTCTACCCAAGCTCGCATCACTCTGATTTCTAAACATCAAGCATCGATTCCCTACACACATCCCAATATTCATCGTACGGGATCCGAGTCGTTCAGCAAAGCCATCCTACGATAACTCACATTTCAACCAATTCAAAATCATATCAATATCGCTCGTTCAACAAACTATCTTGTATAGTCTATCCTTCAAACACGTTCGATATAGTTTGCCTATCAATCCTTCTCAAATCAAGCACGCTATGACATAATCCGTCGCTAAACCATAATTCACATTTCATATTTCCTAAGTCGTTCATCACAATTCACGTAATTGATCACAAAGTCATCTGACTTAACAATATGCCACGCTCTGATCTCACGCGAGTCCGATTACCCATAGTGGGCATGAAATAACCATGCAACGCTCTCGCGAAATAATCATTCTCATCGGGGCGTAACTCTTGTTTTGAGTCTAGACTAATTCGTTCTCAATGCACGGATTCGACCTACTCAATCCTCAAGTTTATTTAATTATCAATCGCAAGTCCTAACATCCTCGAATTTTTCTTCGCATCAAACCAACAAGTCGAGACAATCAAAGTTGTCGCGTCCTGATTTTTCGAGTTCGATCATTCCCATGACATGAATTACCATGTCAGCGCTCACGCGGAACGATCGTCCCAAATTCGATGCGACGCATGTGCGAGCCTAGAGTTGCGTTCGCGCAAGACAAGAATGTCGACACTGTGGTTATCCGTATAACCATCAAGACACTCATGTTTTCATCTGTATTTGTTTTAATCAAAATCCTAAGTATAGCATCCATCCGAACAATAACACTTGCACGATCGTCATTCCTCGAATTAGAGTGCCCCCGAGTTATTTCATATCGATCTTTGATACGCCTCAATACCATCGATGATATGCATAACCTGACGATCTTCCTTTGTAACGAATTTTGAGTCGTGCGAATGATGCTATCGTCCGACTGGATAATTTTCTCGACATTCAAATTCAAGTTCGATCATTATCCCTCGAATCATTCACAACATCAAATTCCTCAAACCCAAATTTGCGTATTGTGCATCCATCTATCTTAAGTCATTGACCAACATTTTTCTCCAATTCACGTCATTCCTTGCTAACTCAAATCATCGAGCACATCCGTTCCAATCCTAAGAGTCATTTGCATAACTTCAAAATTTAACTTTTTCATGCACGCTATCTTTCCGTCGTGCTAACTTTTTCTATATGATCCATATCGATTTCCTCGATCGCGTCGTCCATTCGTTACCTTAACTTTTTTTCGATTCAGTTTAACCTACTCAATCATTTTTGTGTTTCATACTTGCACAATCTTCAATCCCGTGCACGTTCCGTGCGCGTCAATTTCTAGGTTGTTCGAATCAACTCATCAAATCTCAAGACTACAACTTATTCATCGATACTCAATCTACAGCTTTACATACATGCGACGCTTGCTGATGGACTCATCGACACCCCACATCCGTAATCAATCGATCGACATCCCTGAGGCTATCGCATACACCACTCAGGGATGAAGTCATTTAACAAGTCCTCAAAACTATCATTCGAATCGAAATCGACTTCTTCGAATCCCGTTTGAACCATTCCTCTAATTCCAAGCACGCTCATCAATATCGTATCGACGTTATCGTCGCTCGATAGCACCCCTATCGATGGTCATCTCACTTTACTCAAGCGAGTTCAACTCATTCTTGCTCGACACTATTTAATTTCCGTACTCGACTTTTCTAAGGTCGACGCAACTTTGGTGTATATGCCCAGCCCGACTTAGCCAATCGTGCTTATGCGAACCATCTTTTTGTTTCTTGTCAAAAACTGTTCTCCTACATTTTGCAAAATAGATAGACTTATTGTATGGACATCCGTGGGACATTTGAGAGAGAGCGCACCAACAATATCAACTTTGTGGAAGCAATACTTCAGAGTTCGCGGAAACATCAGAGTTAAAAAATTCAATCGATAGTCCAAAGACGTAAAGCCGTGCTCTGATACCATTATGTCATGCCCCGCTCCCGTAGGAGCGATCGTCCTCGCTAAGGCGTGATTCTGCACGAGTCTAGATTGCGCTCGTGCAAGGCTGGTTCCATAACGGTCGATTATACCGGCTGCGACGGGGTCGTCGCACAGAAGTTCCAAGCAGAGACATTGAATAATAGCAGCAAATTTTGAAGCAAAACACAAGTTATTTAAAGAAGCTCTTTATTAATATTGAAACAAAGATTACAAAGGGCGCAAGGCCAAGATTACAAGTCACTCAAGCTCACTCTTCTCACATTACAAGTCACTCTGCTATCTCTCTCATCTCTCAATACAAGTCTTGAGCCAGCGGATGCTTTGGAAGGCGACGTCCATAAGTTATGTCCCGTATAAGTCTTGACTCCATGCGGCCGCACGCTTCGAATCGCCAAGGAACTCCGTGCCTCGATGCATCCTAGCGAGCTCCGCGCCATGAGCTTCTACCTGCGCCTGCACATGAAAACTATGTGGGTGTCAGTACTCAACTGTACTGGTAGAGTGAGCTCGTCATCCAACCATACAAAACCGACACGTCCATTTACTTTGTGTAACATAGTCCCTTTATGATTGTCTTTCTACTCTTGCCTTAGGATCGATTTTCGGACAAACGTCTTGGTCTATTTTGTGTCTCTAGAACATCTCCGTGCCTTGCATCGATAACTTTCGTATCCTTGCCTCTAGACCTTTCTCGTGCTTACATTATTAACGCATCGACTCATACTTGTCTTTCGTGCCATACTCTGGGACGTAACGACTCGGTCGTGTCATAAAATTGATTCGTGCTTCGATATCTCTGAGGCAGTGCCTCGTCATTTAATAACTTGCCTATACTTGTGTCGTAACAACATGGTCGTATCATAAACTTGCTCGTGCCTCAAACAACGAGGCTGTGCCTCGCAGCTTAACCTGACTTAACCGAACTTGTCCTACGGCCCTTGAACAACTTAACTCGAAACATCTAACCCAACTTGTGGAACCGGTGTTGAGAACTCAAGCACGACGTCATATCTCATGCCGAAACACGTATCTTTACATATAGCCAAATCTTAGGCTTCATAATACCTTATGTGCATACCGTGCACGCATTCCATAACTCAACTCGTATCGTACATATGCTTCCTTAGATTCGACTGACACCGTGCATACAGATTCGTCGTTTAACACGCCAATTATCTATATGAAAGGCCACTGGCACGACAAGCCATCGTGGACATAGCTCGGGTAGGCGGCGGGTCTTTCGATGCAAGGTAGCTAGCCCCATGGAAAGCCCCCGACTACCCACGCGATACAATTCAACGCTGCTATAACGTCTTCCCCCTAGGTAGACTGGCCCCGGTGCCCCGGTGTAATACCAGTCGAGGAAGAAATCCTTGTCGATAAGTTGTCTAATGACCATGCACCTATGAGACATCTAGACTCACGTAAATGTATGGCCTAATTTTACGGTACGACTGGAACTATACTTAGCAACCGAGGGGCCGCCTCATACTTTGAAAACGTGTATCGGAACCGTGAGACTCCCAACCGAGGGGCCGCTTCATACTTTGAAAACGTGTATAGGAACCGTGAGACTCCCAACCGAGGGACCGCCTCATACTTTAAAAACGTGCATAGGAACCGTGAGACTCCCAAACGAGGGACCGCCTCAGCGACAAACGGTCGAGTGAACTTACTTCTTTGGAATCGAGGGAACGACTACTGCATAGCCTTCCAACTTAATTTGTACCAAACATGCCTAATACTTACCATAGCCCGTGGCATTTCTATCATCGAAACAACCGTGTTTTGTGCCTTAAACTCATTACATTCCATGCGACACTATCGTCCAAGTCATACTCTATGTGACGAGCCTTAAGACCGTGAAAACAAATGGCTATATGCAGCCGTAGAACCGTGGGACCGTGCATGCGCTCAACTTGAACAACTGAGTTCTTTGGGTACCTAGACTTATGCCATAAGCCATGCGATACAACTTAGCTAGTGGGACGATCAAGGCTATGCCAAGCCTTGGACGATGGGACCGTGTATGCTTTATCAAGCTTTTATACGTGCGACGCCTATGACTTATGCTAAGTTCGTAGCTTTGTGACAAACTTAAACCAACTTCCTTCTCCCAAGCCACGGGACGAAGGACCTAGTGTTATTTTGAAAGCACGTCGTGCACCAACTCTAAGCCGACCGTTGGACCCTTTCCATATTCTAACTCAATTCGACCCATTGGGATTATTCCCTTATCTATGTGGATTCGTCTCTTTTATTATCAAGCCTACTTGTGTGAGTTGAAAATATACGATTTATTGTGTGAAGGCTAAGATGAGTTCACCGAAACTACCCAACCTGAGCGAGGGATCGCCTCGACCGAGCGATGTCTTCAAGTAGTCGTTGCAAGGCTAAGTCCGAATGCTGTCGGCGTTTCGATTCCTGAGATTGACTGAGCGGGACGGGGCACTGCACGGGTCGTGACACATTTTTAGTGATGGCCCATGCAAGTCCTCGCAACTAGTACAATTTCGTAGTGGTACTCGAACGAGAGTATCACTACAGCCTGCAGTTGGATATAGGATATAAGTTAAGGTACTCAATCACATTAGGAAAACTCTTATCTAATTCTTGCTGCTAATTGCCTTCTTTTGAAACAAACTGTCCTCCTTTGATTATATCACTTCTTTCTCAGTAATTGATTCTTTGTTTGATTTGTCTTCAGGATAGTGGAGACACGATCGTAATGCTCTGGCCTACGGGATACCGCTGAGAGGTCTGCCACTTCTCGCCCGACTCAGTAGGACCTTGGGACCACAGTACCTCTTGTTCCTGCTCAGGTGGGACCGTCTGCAGCTTTTGGGGGTGCTCCTCCACCGGTTTTGAGGACTACCCCAGGGGTTTTCGGGATGCTACCACCACCGCCTCAGGTGACAGTTGATATTGCGTAGTTCTTTGCCTTCATGCAGCAGATGATGGAGACTCAGCGGCGCTAGGTGGAGGATATGAGGCAGGGTATTGACAATGCCCATCAGCTAGCCATGGTGGTAGTAGAGAAGGTGGCTGTCCAAACACAGAAAGGGCAGATACAGCCGTACCAGTCGAGGACTCCGGGCATTCAGGACTTTCGGAAGATGCGGCCGTGAGACTTCAAGGGTACCGAGGGTATCCTATATGCCGATGACTGGATCGAGCATATAGAGGAGATCTTTTGCCTCGCGGAGATACTAGCTAGGCTTCAGATAGAAGCAGCGGGCAGCCAGATACAGGACCTTGCCCGTACATAGTACCAGACCGACCCCAGGGTTAGTACAGAGGGGAAGACTTGGGAGGCTTTCAAGAAGCTCTTCAAGGAGAAGTTCTTCCCCGACACAGTACTTGGCGCCTTGGAGACGCAGTTCGAGAACCTGGTTCAGGGGAACCAGACAGTAGAGGAGTATGCCGAAGAGTTATATCGCCTGGGCAGATTTATGGAGGGCCCTAGCGAGACAGCGAAGGCTAGGAGGTTCGGGAAGGGCTTGGTTAAGGAAGTCAAGTCCTTGACCAAGAGCAACAAAAATGCTACTTTTGAGCAGATTCTGCCGGGAGCTAAGGCAACCGAGGACGACCTTGAACTGAAGTTGAAGAGAGGTCGTGATTCATATGGAGTCGGCGGCAGTGGAGGCCCGACCAAGAGGCCCCATTATCAGCAGCAGAATCGGCAGAAGCCTTTCCAGTAGAAGCAGATACAGCATGCACCTAGGCAGCAGCAAGTCATCAGTTGCACTTTCTGTAAGAAGCCAGGACATGTGTGGAATGAGTGTAGGAAGTGGCTAGACAAGTGCCTACTTTGTGGCTCAGTGGAGCACCATCTGAGGGACTGTCCCATGTTTTCAGGACGTACAGTTCAGGGAGTAGGAGCCAAGACTCCGGCAGATCAGCAGAAGGGACCATTGCAGACCCAGCAGCAGAAGTTTATCCAGCACCAGCAGCAGACCATAGAAGGTTAGCAGGGACGAGCCTTCGCCCTATCAGCTGAGGATGCAGAGGCAGTCAGAGATCTGATAGTAGGTTCTGTTCTTCTCGACTCCTTTCCTGCATTCGCTTTGGTTGATTCGGGGGCTTCCCATAGTTTTGTGTCTGTATCATTTGCCGTTAGACACCAGCTTTCTTCTGAATCATTGCCTAGGACTTACAAGATCACGAATGGGGGTGGTATTATCCTCGTCCGTGATGTTTGCAAGGATCGAAGAGTAGTTTTGGGAGGCCAAGAACTGGATGTAAGTCTGCTCGTAATGCCAATACCGAACTACTATATTGTACTCGGTATGGATTGGTTGAGCAGGCACCATGCCATTATAGATTATCGCGGTGGTAGAGTTATTTTCATAGTGTCAGGAGAGCCAGAGTTCGAATTCACCAGATGGGAGACAGAGCAAAGCAGCAGAGTTTTCTGTAAAGTTTCAGTAGAGGAGCAGTGCGTGCCACATCCATTGATAGCTGAGTACATGGATGTATTTCCAGAGAAGTTGCCAAGGTACCTCAAGACAGAGATGTGGAGTTCTTTATAGATTTGGTGCCTGGCACAGAGCTGATATCTCAGCACGTCTATAGAGTGAACAACAGCGAGCTAGTGGAGTTGAAAAAGCAGGTAGATGAGTTGTAGGACAAAGGCTTCATCCGATCGAGTTCTTCACCATAGGGTACACCAAACTCTTTGTGCCAAAGAAGGATGGGTCGGTACGGATGTGTATCGACTACAGGGCTCTCAACAGCTTCACGATCAAGAATAAGTACTCGCTGCGGAAGATCGATGATTTGTTCGATCAGTTGAGCGAAGCGAAGGTATTCTTCAAAATTGATCTGAGGTCAGGTTACCATCAAGTGAAGGTAAAGAAGGAGGATATTCCGAAGACAGAATTCAGGACACGGTATGGCCAGTTTGAGTTCATGATGATGCCGTTTGGGTTAACTAATGCCCCGGCGGTATTCATGAACCTGATGAACAAGGTGTTCCACCGGTACTTGGACAAGTTCGTGGTGGTCTTCATCGATGACATCTTGGTGTATTCGAAGACCCCAGAGGAGCATGAGGAGCATTTGAGAGTATTCTGGAGACTCTCAGGAAGGAGCAGCTTTATGGCAAGGTCTTAAAGTGTGAATTCTTCCTGGATCGAGTTGATTTCCTAGGTCATGTTGTGTCCGGGAATGGAATCTCAGTAGACCCGAAGAAGATCAGAGCAGTTGAGGCGTAGACATCACCGAGTTCAGTTGCGAAGATCAGGAGCTTTCTGGGATTGGCAGACTACTACAGGAGGTTCGTTTAGGATTTCTTCCGGATTGCAAAGCCATTGACTAGGTTGACCCGGAAGGACGCAGAGTTTATCTGGTCAGAGGAATGTCAGGATGCTTTTGATGAGTTGAAGAAGCGACTGACGACAGCCCCGATTCTGACATTGCCATCAGGATCAGGCGGGTTCACTATCTACAGTGACACCACAGGGAAGGGTCTGGGTTGTGTCTTGCAGCAGCATGGAAAGGTGATTGCCTATGCATCCAGGCAATTACGTTCGCATGAGAAGAACTACCCTACCCATGATTTGGAGTTGGCGGCAGTTATCTTTGCTCTTAAGTTATGGAAGAACTATCTATACGGAGAGCGTGTGGAGATCTTCACAGACCACAAAAGCTTGAAGTATGTGTTTACACAGAAGGAGCTCAATATGAGGCAACGCAGATGGTTGGAGTTGATAAAGGACTTCGACATTTCCTTGCAGTATCACCCAGGGAAGGCCAACGTAGTTGTCGATGCCTTGAGTAGGTATCCGGTAGCTATATGTTTAACAATGGATCATCACTTGTTAGCAGATTTGGAAAGCCTGGGGATCGAGGTGATTGTGCCAGAAATTCAGATGCAGATATGGGACCTTCAGATTCAGTCAAACGTGATAGAGAGGATCAAGTCGGCTCAGTTTGATGATGTTACTCTACGGTGTATCCGAGAGCAGGTTCGAGTAGGATTGGTGGATGATGAGTTTATTCTTGCAGAGGATGGCGCATTGAGGCACGGTTCCAGACTGTGTGTGCCTAGTGGAGACCTTCGGGAGCAGGTTATGTAGGAGGCCCATCTTTCTCAGTACTCTATGCATCCAGGTGCCAACAAGATGTATAGGGATCTGAAGGAGCATATATGGTGGTATGGGATGAAGCGGGAGGTAGCACGCTTCGTAGCCAGATGTTTAGTCTGTCAGCAGGTTAAGACAGAGAGACAGAGGCCAGGAGGACTGTTACAGCCATTGTCCATTCCAGAGTAAAAGTGGAAGCACATCACAATGGACTTTGTTTCTGGATTGTCGCGTACACTAGGAGGGAAAGACGCAATTTGGGTCATCATAGACTAGTTGACCAAATCAGCCCACTTTTTGCCATTTAAAGTGGGTACATCTACTGAAAGGCTAGCAGAGATGTATATACGGCAGATTGTCAGGATACACGGAGTTCCGGTGAGCATTGTCTCGGATCAGGATAGTCGCTTTACTTCCCATTTCTGACGGAGTCTGCAGACTAGTTTGGGCACTCAGCTCAAGTTCAGTTCTGCATACCACCCTCAGACGGACGGACAGTCATAGAGGACTATTCAGACACTCGAGGACATGGTGTAGACTTGTGTTCTGGATTTTGGAGGATCCTGGAAGGATCACTTGTACTTAGTAGAGTTTTCATACAACAACAGTTTTCAGGCCAGCATTGGGATGTCACCATTTGAAGCACTGTACGGGCGTAGATGTCGTACACCCTTGTCTTGGGATGACGTTGGAGAGCGAGCTTTATTGGGACCTGAGATGGTTGTTGACGCAACCGAGAAGGTAAAGCTCATCAGAGATCGACTTCGCGTGGCGCAGGACAGACAGCGGCATTGGACCGATAGCCACCGAAGACCTTTGCAGTTTGAGGTACAGCTTAGACTTAGGGTTAGGATTTTGTTTGTTTTGTGATTTTTGTTTGATCATGTGGTTGTTATAGTTAAGTTGAGACCATATTTGTGCTAGGTTGCAAATTTGGTATTCCTGAGGATATCTCTGACGCGTGGTACTATTTGCTTTGGTGGAGGTAGAAAGCTTAGTCTGCGTTTCATCGGACCTTTCGTTATCAGCAGAAGAGTCGGTGATGTATCATACAGACTGGACTTGCCCCTGCATTAGAGGGAGTCCACAACGTATTTTACGTGTCGCAGTTGAGACGGTATGTAGCAGATCCCAGCCATGTACTGGATCATTCCGAGATCGAGGTGGGCCCTACTCTTGGTTATCCAGAACAGCCTGTGGAGGTTCTGGATCGACGGGAGAAAGTGCTGAGGAACCAGATGATACCCTTGGTTCGCGTAGCTTGGTGGTACCACTCTCCAGGTGAGTCTACCTGGGAGAAGGAGGACGAGATGCACGAGCAATACACTTATCTTTTTCAGTCTTAAGGTATGATTTTTCTATCCTTCTCATCTATTCAGTTTTGTCTTTAATTTCGAGGAAGAAATTCTTTTAAGGAGGATAGATTTGTCACATCCATTTTTCTAGTTTGAGGGTATTTTAGTGATTATAATTTTTTTTTATTATTTTAATATATTATATTATTGGTATTGTGATTTTTTGGCCTTTTGATAGTATAGCCTTGGTGCAACCTAGTCTCGTGTCTCACCATGACTTAGTAACTTAGTTAGCATGGTTGGTTAGTTTTGTAATCCTATTCTAGTTAGTTTCAACTTAGAAGCTAATTAGCAAAATGGTTAAGGAGCTAGTTAGACCTTTTGATTTTAAGAATTCATTTTTAACTTGTAGAAAGAAGCCCAAGCCCATTGATTATGAAACCCTAGTCCACCTTGATGTGGCTGGCCATAGTAGAGCCCCAACCCCATATTTAATCTCTCTTAATGAGACTTGCCTCTTTTTTCCATTTCTTTTCATTCTGGCAAAAACCTGGGTATGTGTTCTTTCCTATTTTCTTTATTCCTTCTCCTTTTTGATTCTAGTCTTTTGCATTAGGTTCTAATTCAGTTTTATGGACTGTTGGTGGTGAGCAATCTTAGTTTTGGAGAGCATTGGAGTTTTGGAGTTGCAAGAAGGATCTTCATTTTAAAGCTTTTATTGGGATTCACCCTCAATAGGTAAATCTTTTCAAATCCCTTCAAATCTATGATTTCATTCCATAGATGCATCCATATAGGTTCCCCAGACCTGTAGGTGAAGTTTGGTAGGTTTGTGATTTCGTTCGATAGCCGTATCGGACACGTGTCGGTCCTATGGAACACGTGTTCGACGAAATGCCACTTAGAACTGAAAGATATTATTTTTCGATTCTGTTTTCACGAATTTTTTGCTGATATTATTTGTAATAACTTTCGTGAAGACGGATCTTGATTTGACACGATTTCAGTGACCGAATTGGACACAGACACGCGTGCACGAGGCCCGTGCACGGCCTCATGCATGCCCTGCTGTCTGTGCGTCATAACTCGACGCACAGGGCTACGTTTCACATGAAATTTTATGGACGCGTGGGGGCAACCTCTGTCCACGTGCTCTTAAAATTTGATGATGTTTCATGAAGAGTGCGCGGAGAAATCTAGCGCGCACGGTTCAGCCAACATCGTGCACACGGCAGAAAAGTGCCGCTGACACGGCCTTCGTATGCGAACACGACGCGACGAGGACCCATTCCAGGGGCACGATCACAAACCCCTATACTTGGACTATCCAGGGACTCAATCCTGAGACACGACGTGGCCCGAATCGTGAGCTACGGGGCTCGACAAGCGCCCACGAGGCCGCACGTGAGCGCGCACAGCCGCGCGGGTTCGCGTGCCCTGTGTCACGTAGACGCGACGTGGAGTCATGTCAGTGTGTCCTAGACCTAGACCTGGACCCCACCTAGCTATGTGCACGAGCACGAGGCTTCTCATTGTGCGTGTGGCACTCAATCGAGAGAAAACGCATGTGCACGTACACTTATCAATGCACGCGTATCCGGTTCTCTCCGATACGCACTCCGTGGACACAATACAGACACGGGTTCGACCCCGTGAGTACCCGAGCATGTCACACACATAGACACCTTCATGTTTGCCAAGTTTTACGAGTTCTAGTTGAGTATTTTGCATTTTGGGCTTTGAGTTGGGTTTCGGGTTTCGACTTATACCTATAATTGAGTTGTTTTGTTATATTTCAATTTTTTGAGAATTAACTTAGATTTTTTGAGTTTAAATGAGGTTAGATAGGTTCTAGACTTGTGGGTATTAGTCTCTAACTTTACATCCAAATATTTCTACCATATATGATATATATATCCTCTTTTGTTATTTCTATGTATTAGTATATAATATATACATATATATAATTACTAATGTATAGTTATAGATAGGTTGTAGTGTATATATAGATATACACATCAACCTCAGATCTGAAATTCAATCCCCTCTTCATGAACTCACCCTTTTCCTTTCCTTCCTATATATATATATATATATATATATATATATATATATATAATGTATAGTTATAGATAGGTTGTAGTGTATATATAGATATACACATCAACCTCAGATCTGAAATTCAATCCCCTCTTCATGAACTCACCCTTTTCCTTTCCTTCCTATATATATATATATATATATATATATATATATATATATATATATATATATATATATATATATATATATATATATATATATATATATAGCTTCTTACTTCAATTAGGCTTTTGTATTTTTTTTTCAATTAGGCTTTTGTATATATATAGTGTATCTACATATATGTAGAATATATATATAAGTTTTGTTTCAGTTTTGACCCCATAGTAGCCCTTCAGTCGTCACACACATACACCCTCTACTTTTTCCCTTCTTTACAAGTTTATGTGTGTGTGTGTGTGTGTGTGTGTGTGTGTATATATATATATATATATATATATATATAAAAATATATATATATATATATATATATATATATACATACATATATATATATTGTTTTTTTAAAACCACAGTTTTATTCATAAAGGCCAAAATGCCGAACCTTTATAAGTATACCATATGGCGTAAAATGCCGAAGCCTATACACGTATACTGACAAAAAGAGAAAGTGAGAGCTTGCCCGTCTAATCCGAGGAGAGGAGAGAGTTCCAGAATACTGTCTGACCGTGGTTGCAGAGGTGTCTCCTTTTGCGGCACTGACGAATGGTCTTCCATAATAGTTGGTCAGCGTTTTACTGGCGACCTTCATATCGAGCCTTGTTACGATTCTTCCAGAGCACCCATGTGGCGGCCGCAGCTACGATCTGGTGTCCATGGGACGCTGAATCCCATGTTGCCATGATGAGGGGAAAGTTGTCGCCTCCGTGAGGAAATCTGCAATGCTGGGAAAGGGCTTTCCATACCTTGATCGGTTGTTCCCCTTGACAGAGGATGTGGTTGACTATTTCCAATTGTCTATCAGCGCAGCATGTGCAAGCTGAAGCAAGGCTGAAGCCGATGGTATTGGTAGTGTCATCAGTGGAGAGGATATTGCGAAGGGCTCTCCATATGAGGAAGGACCACTTTTTGGGAATACATGTCTGCCAGAAGGATACAGCGGTGGGCGACGGGGTTGCGTTGCCGCTGATAACGCTTCTGGCCGACTTAACCGAGAAAGCTCCGTTAACATCAGGAGACCACTAGAGCTTATCTGCTTCCGGACCGATCATAAGTTCGGTGCGTCGAATATAATTGGCCGCCTCGGGACCCGCCCAAGCTCGGATTTTGTTCCAATTCCAGGTGTTATTTGGAGGGTCCTACAGGTCCTTGATAGTGCTGTTTCTGGAAGCAGCAGAGGTGTTTGGTGTAGCGCCCCGCTTTTGATAGGCGACGGAACTTCATAATATGCTAGCGCCGAGTCAGATCGGCCGGGAACTTAGATGGCCATCTGACTCGATCGCTAAGCTTGGTAAACGATAACGCCTTGCGACATCGATTTAAATCGATTTGGACGGAAGTTACGAGAATCGATCCAACTAATGGAACGACTTCTGTTGGAATAAGTCCTAGATGCAGCGGGCTGCTTCTCGGCGAGTGAGATCTCTATAAGAGTCCCTTCGACGGGACCGGACCGCTGTATGTTTTCTTGGAGCTTTGCCGCTGGGCTTGATGAAGTGCTTTCGCGTCGTTTTCATGGATGCAATTACAATTTCGATGCAAGGGGAAAAGAAGGAATTCTAATAAAGCGTTGGTGCCATTGCAGGAGTTCGCGTAACTAAGGATTGACGTTGCGTAGCGCTTGGACGATCGGCACGAAGCAAAGTAATCGGTGGATGATTCGAGCCTTCTTTTCTACTCTGTCCCGCAAACTTATTTCTTGCTTCGAATTCATTCAAATCGATCGATGCCAAGTTAATTGCATACCAATCCACTAAGTCAAGAACTCGGGAAAAACGTATCGATTTTGAGTAATCTACTCGGAAAAATACAAGTTTCTCACATAACTGGAAAAGTTTAAGGTTCTAGTAAAAAGATAGACTATTTTATCTGCTGCAAAATATTATGAAACGTCGATCATGGGTTATGATGCCTCGGACAATTTAGTGCCCACGGGACGCTAAATCGGTGTACGGCTTTGGGAAAAATGAATCGTTGCATGAGTTGCGAGAAATGATAATGCCATTCGATACTATCCGCGCTATACGAAACTGGTTGCATATATTAAACTGTTCGCACATAGGCATGGTCATGGACAGCTTGTGCACAAGTTCGTTTTCCTCGAAACGGTATCCGGGGCATCAGAACCGATTCGTCCTAGGGGAAAGAATTTATCGTGCTTCGGCGCGAGGCATGCAGGACCTTCAGTAAGGCTTGCAACCTAGGCTGAAAGGGTAGCGTCGCATGCCAACTTCGAATAAGTCCCTAGTGGTGCGTAGCACCAATGACCGCATATAAGATAGTTGCATGCTCACCTATTGTCTTATGCAGGATAAATATATTATCTCTGTTTTCATGCAGGGACGAGCACGGCCGTGGTAAGAAATATGATAAACTGCGATGTTATACTGTATGCTTTATTACTCAAAGACGGCTATCGAATATGAACTGAATTCATTTTGTTCTAATAGAAAGACAACTCTAAAGCATGCCTACCCTAACGATCAGAGTCGGTTTAGACGAGTTGGTTCGTCTCGTCCACTTAGCAAGTGTGCTAATCCCTTCCCCCAATTTCCCCAGGTGCGGCGGGCGCTCCAACCTAAAACGAAGCTGAAGTGCGGAGAGGCGTTTTGAAGCTCTTCCTATATTGAAGTATTTTGAAGCCAATTCAAGTCGACGGCTTATGTATAAAGGGACGAATGTATGGGACGGCAAGCGTCGTTCAGGCAACTTGTCGAATGTATTTTCTTTATGTTTTCAATCAATGTAGCCGCAACGGCATCCAATGTAACTACGACTTGCACTTCGTTGCAAGCTATGAATGAAAAGCATTTCTATCTTTCTATACTGCGTCTTAAATTCTGATGTGATTTGTGAAGTTTCAACTTGGCATATTTATATCAAATGTAACGTAACGTTCTGCCTTGTACGAGTGCAATTCCAGACTCGTACGGCATCACGCCTTAGCGAGGACGATCAAATCGGCAAAAATTAACATCGGGGACGAACGTTGCCGACTCGGGGCATGACATTTGGTAGCAGGCTATCGTCGGCCCAGCGCTCCAGGAATGGTGAAGCAGTGTCGTTTCCTACCTTTAGCCGGATCGCTGGTTCTGCGAGCGTACGCCCGGTGAGAATGCGTCGCCAGGCCGCAGAAGATCTGCTGTTCGTGATGGTCGTAGACGGGTGGATATGCTTAAAGTATCTAGCCTTCATGAACCTGGTCCATAAATTGTTACCTGTGCGAAGCTTCCACCACAATTTCTAGGAGAAGGCATTAACAATGTGGGAAAGTTTAGTGAAGCCCAGGCCTCCCTCCTCGGTGGAGCGAGCCATGGTGACCCAGCTGGCCCAGTGATGTTTGTCGTGGCGCCGACTGTGGCCCCAGAGGAAGTTACTGAAGATGCTCTCGATGTAGGATAGGACTTTCTTGGGAGGGGCGCAGGCTACCAGGGTGTAGATGGTAATGGAAGTGAGGACGTGTTTGATGAGGATAATCTTGCCTCCGGGAAAAAGCGTGGCGTTGTGCCAGCCCTCGAGCTTTTTCCTAATGCGGGAGATCAGATATTCGAAGATCCCGGCGTTAGATCTGCCATACACGAGGGGGTACCCCAGATAGTGCAATGGAGGGTGCTGGATAGGGAATGAGGTGGTGGTCGAGATGGTAGTCGCTTGCTCTCTCTTGATGTTGTGGTGGGTGTAGATAACACTTTTGTCCGGGTTGATCTTCTGCCCAGAGCACCTTTCGTAACGCTGGAGAGCGTTGTGGACGACGTCCACCGATCTCGCATCCCCGAAAGAGAATATAAGGATATCGTCGGTGAATGCCAGGTGGGTGATGATCGAGCAGCCGCTGGTCGTGTGGAAGTACTGGAAGTTGGGGGAGTATGCCATCTTATTAAGGTTTCTGCTTAGAGCGTCTGTCGTAATGATGAAGATGGTGGAAGATAGAGGATCTCCTTGCCTAACCCCACGACTAGATTTAAAGAAGCCATCCGTGTGGCCGTTAATGACCGTGGAGAACCACGAGTTGCTGATCGATCTCTACACGATGTTGGTCCATGTTTCAGAAAATCTGAAGGCTCTGAAGACCCAGATCATGAATTGTCAATCCAGTCTGTCATAGGCTTTCTCTATGTCCAATTTTATCGCTATGTTGCCCCCTCTTGCTGGGAGCTTCATGCAGGTTACTAACTCTTGGGCCAACATGATGTTATCTTGGATGTTTCTTTCCCGAACAAAGCCACTTTGCTCCTCTGAGATGATCTTTGGGAGGAGGTTAGCCATGCGGGATGTGATGATCTTGGAGATGATCTTGTTGGTGAAGGTGCATAGACTGATTGGGTGGAAGTCGCGGAATGTCTCTGGGTTGTCTTTTTTCGGTATGAGGATAAGGTTGGTGCTCGATATTGCTCTCGGGTAAGTAGCTCCTTGAAGGAAGGCGGTGACAGCATTGAGGATGTCGACCTTGATAATGTCCCAGCATGTACGAAAGAAAATCCCCGAGAATCCGTCTGGCCCTGGTGCACTGTGTGCGTCAAGGGCCCAGACTGCTACTTTCACTTCGTCCTCAGTAGGGGGCTGTTCGAGCAGGGAATTGTCTGTATCGCTAATGAGCTGGGGAACCTCATCCAGGAAGGTGTTGTCTCTGATGACCGATTCCTTGGAGAAAAGTCTGGAATAGAACTTAGCTGCCTCCACTTGGATACCCTTGGGGTCGCTGACGCTGGAACCGTCGTCGACGATAATCTGGTGGAGGGCGAGTTTTTGTCTACGTCCATTAACGTAGGCGTAGAAGAATTTTGAGTTGTTGTCCCCCTCGCTATCCCATTTGATCCTTGCTTTCTGATTTCAAAAATCGGTCTCAATTTTCAGCCTGAACTTAAGGATGGCTTTGGTGAGGTTCAGAGCTTTCCTGGTTACGGGCGAACAGTCGGACATGTATCTGGCTTCGGCACGAGTCACATCGTCCTCCGCCTCGTGAATCGCTTGGAAGATGTCTCCATAAGCTCGCTTGCTCCAAGCTGCCAGAGCTTTCCTCGTAGCCTGGAGTTTGATAGCAACTCGATTGAGAGGTTCGAGTGTGTCTGTGCTGTTCCAAGCTTCCGAGACGACTCCCAAAAATTAGGGGTGCTCGCTCCAGAATTCCAGGAAGCGGAAGCTTTTCCTAGATTGGGAGGGAGTGCTAGTGATTTCGACCAGCAGAGGGACGTGGTCAGATTCGGTGGAGTTAAGGTGCGATAGCTTGGAGGTAGTCCACATCCCAAGCCAGTGAGCATTGGCTAAAGCCTTGTCGAGACGGAAGAATTGTCGATGGTTGCCTTCCTGCATGTTGCACCAGGTGAATGTGTTGCCTGTGAAGGGGAGGGATGTGAGGTGGGAGTTGAATATGAAGTCGTTGAATTCTTGCATAGCTGGTAGAGGAGGCAGCCGGCCTCCAATTTTTTCCTCTCTTGTCACGACCCGCACCCAGTGTAGGGGCACGAGAAGTGGGTACGTCCAGCCTACGCCGCAGTGTCGACAGTAGAACGCTGTCCTAAGTTACTATCTAAATAACTACTCACACAATTATATATTGTACTTGTCAAATCTCAACTCCGAACGGAGGACAAGTATAGATATAATAAAATCTCAATCACAGTCTAAGCACGATATGATAACACAGAAGTTTAATACTAAAACTAAATAACAACAACAGAACCAACTACTAAATAATAATAATCTCAAACAATCTCAAAATAAAACATTATCTCAACTTATTACAATTCAAGTTCTAAAACATGAAAGCTAAATCAAGTCTACTAGCTAGTCTCCCGATCACTCCCGAGTGTTGGGGCCAAAGGTAGCTAAGCCATCTGTCCATAGTAAGTAGGACAAGTATCCTCGGGGCAAGCATCTATAATATTTCAACAGGTCCAGTCAGGACAGGAACGAGTATAACTCATCAAGAATCCCAAGTAAATGACAGAGAACTATAAAGCAGTTATAGACAGTTGTATTGATGAACATGGCAGTTTATACGAGTAATGATGTAGAGAAACAGTTAAGGTACAAGGAAAGTAAGGTAAATAAACAAGAGGAGAAGCAAGGCAATGAAGGCTGTAAAATATAATCTAGCTGATCTAGAGTAACATGATATAAGTCCAAACAGTATGAGTCAAGGGTAATCCTAGTGTGAGTCCAGACAATGTAAATCTAATACCAGATGATTCCAGTACAAGATGAGTCCAGACAGTGATCAATGATTCCAGGGTGAGTCCAAACAATACTCTAACAGTGTGTTTTAAAATATCGAGATCGACATATGAACGGCTGTAGGTAATACGGCACATCGCACACTCGGCCAAGTGTAGGATGGCTATCATTCCAGTATAATTTCAAGGGAGTGATTACAGTATTTGGGAATGTGCACATGCCTACTCTAATATTTCCCCGCCTAACAAATACAAGTGAATCTATAACCCGACACGAAAATAGTACAAGTCCAGCCAGAACATGAATAATACCAGTAAGTGATTCCAGGGTGATTCTAGTAGATAATTCTAGTAGTGGTTCCAGAAATGGAGGCCAGACATGAATAAATGAGTGTCGCATGAAATGGATCCAGTAATATCGAATCATGTTTGTAACAGAGAATCAAATATAACTAACTAGAACTGAAGTACAGTAATCGACAATTAAATGAAAGAACTATCAAAAAATGTACTCGCCTGATACTCTGAAAAGAGCAATGTAATATCAGATGTCTGTACCGGAGTCACAATGTTCTAAATAGAGAAATATGGGTTATAATGTGTTTAAAATAAGGTAATGAAGTTTATGATGCAATCTACATGATTTCTAGGTTATTCTAGGTCAAAGTCAAACTTTGGTCAACCTTGGTCAACTACACTAGTCAACTAGGTCGACGATCCTAGTCCAGTCAAGACTCACTAGGCCTAACCAAGCCTAGGCTAGCATACAAACACAATCACAAGGCAATGTGAACAACAATAATGCATAATAACTTAGATAATATATAAATACATACCTTTCCTCCATACATTGCATACATACATGCATAACATTATATAATATATAGTGTATAGAAAAAGTGAGGGAATAGAGAGTGTATGTGTCAAGTGTGGAAATATACAAGATGTGTGTGTGTAGGTTAATGGTGACTATGGCATGCATTCAACTCATTTCCAACATATTTACATATACTACAACTATATTGATATATGCATATAACATTCATACCTACATTCTTCCTAACTTACTTGCCTCTTTATACATTACATATTTATATTTGCATACATATCACCTTCACATTATACATTAAGCCAAGGTCCACATATCCACCTCTACACTACTTACATATATATAAAGAGGAAAGGGAGCTCAAAAGTGTGTGTTGTGGGTGGGTACAAGTGTGTCAAGTTAGTGTAATATGGGATGTAGTACATAGTGTGAATGTATGGTGTCAACATGCATAAGGGTCCAGTTACCATAACATATCAAGTCACAGTCTAGAAACCAGTTTTAGATATATAACCTACATATATATCAATGCATGGACTGTGTAATAACAAATTAAGTATCCATTTCCTTGTTTAAGTCAAGGCTGAAATATACAACTGAACATATATAAAAGGTTCAGATTTAGGCTAAAAAAAGGGGTTCAGATTTAGAACATATACAACTCATGAACACAGCAAGACAATGTGTAAGCTAAGGTTAAGCAATGAATTAACAGGTTACCTAATCTACAACAATAAAATCCAGAAAAATAAAAAGAGAGTATCACACTCATACTCGTATAGAGTATCAAAATGTATAGGAAAAAGTGTGAGTGGGACTCAATTAAATCCAGTTATATACAACAGATATGTAAATCTATATGACAGTTACATCTACATATGTTTATCATTCAGTATATATCTAATAGCAGTTTATATACATTTCAAACTCAGAAATTTGTGAGTATCAGAGAATCACATAATTTCGAATGCCAAAATCAACTGCATGCACAAAATTTACTCCCACACATACAAGCACACTAACACGGGTCTGTATATGTGTGAAACATTATGGTTTGGCATCATTTTACAGTTAATCAAAAGTTTAAACTCTAAAAGAACCCGAGAACAGTACAGAGTATCAGACGATATAGGAATTTCCCAAATTCGAATCAAACTTCCATGCAATCCCAATATTTCAAACCCCAAACACACATGTATGAAATACAGTATAAAATCATGAAGAAACATACAAAATAATCATTCAACTAACTAATCATCTAGTTCTTTAAACTCTGAAAATGACAGAACATGCATACTGGTATCAGAGAATATAGGAAGCCAAAAATTAGGATTCGAATCTGCATAAAAACCTCAAATTAAAGGCCAGCATAGTGTCGTGTACATAACATGGTATCACACAACGTGTCTCGTGTCCAGAAAAATGGACACGAGGTGTCCAAAACTTAAAAACGCAAGTATCAGACAATATGCACAGACTGGCCTCGTGCAGCGAGGACACAGCCTCGTGCACGTGACACCGGGCACGACACGACTCGTGCTCGCGCCCACGTGTTCGCCGAGGCTAGGGGAACATGTCTATGTGTCTGTCTCGTGCCCACATGATGCGTGTCGTGCGTACGAGACGCGTATCAGACACGATTCTCGCGCGCGCTCGTGTCAGGCTACGACCAATGAGTGAGATTTCTCACTAACCACTCGATCTTTTTGCCTTAAACTTCGTGTGGGTGATGGCAGACAGTGCCCCTACGTGTCCACCAAACGGCGTGTCATGAAGTATCGTATCGTGTCCGTTGTGACACCCGAGCAGCAGGGGAGCTACACGAGCGTGGTGCGGTGTCTCGTACGTGCGTACGTGTCCAAATTTGGACAAGAATGGTGTCAGAAATCAGGACAGCAAATCACGAAATTAAACCTCATATATAAGGCTACAAATTTGATCAAATAGTTTTGAAAATAAACAATATTGAATTTACTCAAGCATTTCATCAAACACCTAGCCATACAACTGATATGTGTCCGATACGAACACGAAATGGACACGGTCTCCTACCAAACATGAGGGACAGCTAGGGTTGACCTAAATGAATGCAACCATGGAAAGAAATTGGAATTTTAAAGGGTTTTGATAGGTTTTACCTATTGAGTGTTCAAACTCAATGTAAAGAGCCTCGACTTGACGTCTTCCTCGATTTGCTACGGTTCAAATGTCCTCAAACCTCGCTAGCAAGCACCCACAAGTCTCCTCTAATATTGGGGATGATGATGCAATTGATTTGACTCAATTTGTGCTCAATTTGGATTAATTGGGAGAAGTTTAGGGAAGAACAAAGTAGGGTTCTTCTAGGTTTTTAAAAATAGGCAAGGACTTCTTAGTGTGACACTTATAGGAGGGGGGGAGGGCTTGTATGGCTGGTTATCTAAGGGAATTAGGGTTTGTTTAGGTATAGATGAGTGGCTAAGGTCATTCCACCCAATTTCAAGCCTCCCTATTGGCTCAAAGCTTTCTTTTTCACAAATATCCTAAGAAAAATATCCTACTAGAATAATATCTAGATATTACTAACCTTGGCACTTAGTAGGAATGTTCTAACCTCAAGACTAATCTAGGTTAGGTTAAACTTCTAGGTTAAGGCTTAACTAAAAGATTAGCACAATATTTAATTAATCAAAATTACCATTTCACAAAATTATCAAAATGACCAAAATACCTCTAGGCTACAAAGTTGTAATTAGTCATCCTAATCACATGACTAGGCTCCCTTGGTCATGGTTAGTCTCTAGGCTTAGCAAAACTAGGGTTTAACTAGTTAACCATCAAAATTGCAATTCAATGTTTTAAATAGTTTTAAATGATTAAAAATCACCAAAAATTACAATATGATTTAAATGTCATTATTAAATGATTGTAATCACAAAATTTTAAATTTACGTTTATTTGGAAAACTGGGTGTTACAATTCTACCCTCCTAGAAGAATTTCGTCCTCGAAATTAAGATGATCGTACTCCTCCTAGGTCAAACCCCCAATCAAACAAGGTCGAAGGGTAATATGCAATCATAGTCCTACTGGTCGTGATTCTACAGTCTCGAACAGGGTAACTACGCTATCTAGCATATCACAAGAATATTCTGATAGGTACTAATAGGAATCACACATGAAGGTGGGAGAGAAGAACAAGGAGCTCAAACCTGCTAACCCGTCACCTGCAGCGTCAGTCTCCTCGACTGCCATAGCAAAAGCTCCACCCCTTTGGTGCTGAGCTACAGGTGGCCAAGCTTCCGCAAAAGGAGGTACAGCGGGACAACCTATCATCTTATGAGCATCAGACCCACAGAATAGACAAACTTTCAGTCTCCTCCTATAAGACTCCCAAACAGGCCCTGCCTTCCTGCAGTAGGCACAAGTCGGCACCCTGCGGTCTTGTTCTCTAGGCTGATGCTGTGCCTGCTGAATCTGTACGTGAGGCCTCTTGGCCTGACCTCCGCTGCTACTAGCTCCCTGAAAGTCCCCGCCACTCTTCAGTTTCAGCCCCAAGTCATCCTCTGCCGCCATAGCTCCTGCTAAGATCTCTGCGAAAGAAGCATCCATGTCACTCATAGTCAATGACCGAACCTTTCTGATCAAATCTCTGCGAAACTTCCTCGCCTTCGTCTTCTCGCTCAAGTCCTCAATGAATCTGCCCAGCCGGCAGAACTCTCCAGTATATTCCCCGACTGTCTGGTTCCCCTGAACCAGGCTCTCAAACTGTACCTCTATGCCTCCAAGTGCTACGTCTGGAAAGAACTACTCCTTGAACATCTCCTTGAAGGCTGCACAAGTCTGTCCCTCCGTTCCCACTCGGGGGTCTGTCTGGTACCAGGTGCGGGCCAGGTCCTGTATCTGGCTGCCTGTTGCCTCTATTTGAAGTCGGACTGGTATCTCTGCTAGCCGAAATATCTCCTCAATGTGCTTTATCCAGTCATCCGTATAGTGGATGCCCTCTGTACCAAGAAAATCCCTCGGACGCATCATCTGAAACTCCTGGATGCCCGACGTCCTCTGATGGCACTGATGTGTCTGTGCTGGCCCCTGGATGGTCACCATCTCCACTATCGTCCGGACCAGCTCGTGAGCCTCGTCTATACCCTGACGAAAGTCGACAGTCTGACGCTGCTGCTGCTGCTGATGGGACTCCAGAATCCTCTCCACAAAAGAAAACAGATGCGCAGTGTCAACCAATCCTGCAGGTGGCTGCTGATGCTGCTGTTGAAACATCTCAGGGATGACTGGGGTCATCCTCCGAACAGGTGGAGGCATACCCCCAATGGATGCAGTTGTTCATGTCTGATCAGGAACAGAAGGTGCTACTGTCCCAGCATCCTGCTGCACTGGACGAGAGGTGGCAGACCCCTCTCCAGCGGCTGCTGTACCAGAGCGATGTGATCGTGTCTCCACCATCCTGAAGACAGATCGAACAAGAAAGTCAATACTGAGCAGGAATCGATATAATCAAAGGAGGACAGTTTATTTCAAAGAAGGCAAATCAGTAAGATGTGTAGATGGCATAATTTGAAGCTAAATTTTTCCTAACTGTGATTGAGTAACTCTCCGTTTAAAACCTATCTCTCAATCCTATCGCAGGCTGTAGTGGTACTCTAGTTCAAATACCACTACATAAACTCGACCTGCATGGGCCACCACTAAAAACGTGTCATGACCCGCACCAGTATAGGGGCACGAAAAGTGGGTACGTCCAGCCTACGCCGCAGTGTCGGTGGTAGAACACTGTTCTAGGTTACTATCTAAATAACAACTCAAACAATTATATAATGTACTTGTCAAATCTTAACTCCGAACGGAGGACAAGTATAGATATAATGAAATCTCAATCACAGTCTAAGCACGATATGATAACACAAAAGTTTAATACTAAAACTAAATAACAACAACAGAACCAACTACTAAATAATAATAATCTCAAGTAATCTCAAAACAAAACATTATCTTAACTTATTACAATTCAAGTTCTAAAACATGAAAGCTAAATCAAGTCTACTAGCTAGTCTCCCGATCACTCCTGAGTGTCGGGGCCAAAGGTAGCTAAGCCATCTCCTGGTCCATAGTAAGTAGGGCAAGTATCCTCGGGGCAAGCATCTGTAATATTTCAACAGGTCCAGTCAGGACAGGAACGAGTACAACTCATCAAAAATCCTAAGTAAATGACAGAGAACTATAAAGTAGTTATAGACAGTTGTATTGATGAACATGAAAGTTTATACGAGTAATGATGTAGAGAAACAGTTAAGGTACAAGGAAAGTAAGGTAACTAAACAAGAGGAGAAACATGGCAATGAAGGCTGTAAAATATAATCTAGCTGAACTAGAGTAACATGATATAAGTCCAGACAGTATGAGTCAAGTGTTATCCCAGTGTGAGTCCAGACAATGTAAATCTAATACCAGATGATTCCAGTACAAGATGAGTCCAGACAGTGATCAATGATTCCAGGGTGAGTCCAGACAATACTCTAACAGTGTGTTTTAAAATATCGAGATCGACATATAAATGGCTGTAGGTAATACGGCACATCGCACACTCGGCCAAGTGTGGGATGGCAATCATTCCAGTATAATTCCAAGGGAGTGATTCCAGTATTTAGGAATGTTCACATGCCTACTCCAATATTTTTTTGCCCAACAAGTACAAGTGAATCCATAACCAGACACGAAAATAGTACAAGTCCAGCCAGAACATGAATGATACCAGTAAGTAATTTCAGGGTGATTCCAGTAGTGGTTCCAGAAATGGAGGCCAGACATGAATAAATGAGTGTCGCATGAAATGGATTCAATAATATCGAATCATGTTTGTAACAGAGAATCAAATAGAACTAACTAGAACTGAAGTACAGTAATCGACAATTAAATGAAAGAACTATCAGAGAATATACTCGCATGATACTCTAAAAAGAGCAATGTAATATCAGATGTCTGTACCAGAGTCACAATGTCCTAAATAGAGCAATATGGATTATAATGTGTTTAAAATAAGTGAATAAAGTTTATGATACAATCTACATGATTTCTAGGTTATTCTAGGTCAAAGTCAAACTTTGGTCAACCTTGATCAACTACACTAATCAACTAGGTCGACGATCCTAGTCCAGTCAAGACTCACTAGGCCTAACCAAGCCTAGGCTAGCATACAAACACAATCACAAGACAATGTGAACAACAACAATGCATAATAACTTAGATACTATATAAATACATACCTTTCCTCCATACATTGCATACATACATGCATAACATTATATAATATATAGTGTATAGAGAGAGTGAGGTAATAGAGAGTGTATGTGTCAAGTGTGGCAATATACAAGATGTGTGTGTGTGTAGGTTAATGGTGACTATGGCAAGCATTCAACTCAATACCAACATATTTACATATACTACAACTATATTGATATATGCATATAACATTCATACCTACATTCTTCCTAACTTACTTGCCTCTTTATACATTACATATTTATACTTGCATACACATGCATACATATCACCTTCACATTATACATTAAGCCAAGATCCACATATCCACCTCTACACTACTTACATATATATAGAGAGGAAATGGAGCTCAAAAGTGTGTGTTGTGGATGTGTACAAGTGTGTCAAGTTAGTGTAATATGGGATGTAGTACATAGTGTGAATGTATGGTGTCAGCATGCATAAGGATCCAGTTACCATAACATATCAAGTCATAGTCTAGAAACCAGTTTTAGATATATAACCTACATGTATATCAATGCATGGACTCTGTAATAACAAATTAAGTACCCATTTCTTTGTTTAAGTCAAGGCTAAAATATACAACTGAACATATATACAAGGTTCAGATTTAGGCTAAAAAAAGGGGTTTAGATTTAGAACATATACAACTCATGAACAAAGCAAGACAATTTGTAAGCTAAGGTTAAACAATGAATTAACAGGTTACCTAATCTACAACAATAAAATCCAGAAAAATGAAAAGAAAGTATCACACTCATACTCGTATAGAGTATCAGAATGTATATGAAAAAGTGTGAATGGGACCCAATTAAATCCAGTTATATGCAACAGATATGTAAATCTATATGACAGTTACATCTACATATGTTTATCATTCAGTATATATCTAATAGCAGTTTATATACATTTCAAACTCAGAAATTTGTGAGTATCAGAGAATCACATAATTTCGAATGCCAAAATCAACTGCATGCACAAAATTTACTCCCACACATACAAGTACACTAACTCGGGTCTGTATATGTGTGAAACATTATGGTTTAGCATCATTTTACAGTTAATCAAAAGTTTAAACTCTAAAAGAACCCAAGAACAGTACAGAGTATCAGACGATATAGGAATTTCCCAAATTCGAATCAAACTTCCATGCAATCCCAATATTTCAAACCCCAAACACACATGTATGAATCCCAGTATAAAATCATGAAGAAACATACAAAATAATCATTCAACTAACTAATCATCTAGTTCTTTAAACTCTGAAAATGACAGAACATGCATACTGGTATCAGAGAATGTAGGAAGCCAAAAAATAGGATTTGAATCTACATAAAAACCTAAAATTAAGGGCCAACATAGTGTCGTGTACATAACATGGTATCACACAACGTGTCTCGTGTCCAGAAAAATGGACACGAGGTGACCAAAACTTAAAAACGCAAGTATCAGACAATATGCACAGACTGGCCTCGTACAGCGAGGACACAGCCTCGTACACGTGACACCGGGCACGACACGACTCGTGTTCATGCCCACGTGTTCGCCGAGGCTAGGGGAACATGTCTACGTGTCTGTCTCGTACCCACATGACGCGTGTCGTGCGTACGAGACGCGTATCAGACGTGATTCTCGCGCGCGCTCGTGTCAGGCTACGACCAGTACGAGTGAGATTTCTCACTAACCACTCGATCGTTTTGCCTCAAACTTCGTGTGGGTGATGGCAAATAGTGCCCCTACGTGTCCACCAAACGACGTGTCGTAAAGTGTCGTATCGTGTCCATTGTGACACCCGAGCAGCAGGGGAGCTAAACGAGCATGGTGCGGTGTCTCGTGCGTGCGTGCGTGTCCAAATTTGGACACGAAGGGTGTCAGAAATCAGGACAGCAAATCACAAAATTAAACCTCATATATAAGGCTACAAATTTGATCAAATAGTTTTGAAAATAAACAATATTGAATTCACTCAAGCATTTCATCAAACACCTAGCCATACAACTGATACGTGTCCGATACGGACACGAAATGGACACGGTCTCCTACCAAACTTGAGGGACAACTAAGGTAGACCTAAATGAATGCAACCATAGAAAGAAATTGGAATTTTAAAGGGTTTTGATAGGTTTTACTTATTGAGTGTTCAAACTCAATGTAAAGAGCCTCGACTTGACGTCTTCCTCGATTTGCTACGGTTCAAACGTCCTCAAACCTCGCTAGCAAGCACCCACAAGTCTCCTATAATGTTGGGGATGATGATGCAATTGATTTGACTCAATTTGTGCTCAATTTAGATTAATTGGAAGAAGTTTAGGGAAAAACAAAGTAGGGTTCTTCTAGGTTTTTAAAAATAGGCAAGGGCTTCTTAGTATGACACTTATAGGAGGGGGGCTTGTATGGCTGGTCATCTAAGGTAATTAGGGTTTGTTTAGGTATAGATGAGTGGCTAAGGTCATTCCACCCAATTTCAAGCCTCCCTATTGGTTCAAAGCTTTCTTTTTCATAAATATCCTAAGGAAAATATCATACTAGAATAATGTCTAGATATTACTAACCTTGGCACTTAATAGGAATGTTCTAACCTCAAGACTAATCTAGGTTAGGTTAAACTTCTAGATTAAGGCTTAACTAAAAGATTAGCACAAGATTTAATTAATCAAAATTTCTATTTCACAAAATTGTCAAAATGACCAAAATACCCCTATGCTACAAAGTTGTAATTAGTCATCCTAACCACATGACTAGGCTCCCTTGGTCATGGTTAGTCTCTAGGCTTAGCAAAACTACGGTTTAACTAGTTAACCATCAAAATCGTAATTCAATATTTTAAATAGTTTTAAATTGATTAAAAATAACCAAAAATCACAATATGATTTAAATATCATTATTAAATGATTGTAATCACAAAATTTCAAATTTACCCTCATTTGGAAAACTGGGTGTTACATATCTGCAGGTGATGGCGTTAAAATCTTTAATGCAAAACCATGGGAGGTTACGGTTGTGGATGTTAATATTCTGGAGATCGTTCCAGAGTTGTCTGTGGTCCGCGATATCGCAACTGCCGTGGACCGCAGAAAGGATGGCGCGGTTGGGGATCAAAGGGTGTTTCATCCAGCAAGAGAGGGCTTATCTGGAGTCGTGGATGATTCCAATTTGGATGGCCTTGGAACAGAGGATCCAAATGTCATGTCTACCAGCTATGGCCGAGTGAAAGCCTAACTGCTATTGGATGGCTTTGATACTCTTGTAAGGGATTTTGGGTTCCAGGATGTCAATCTTGTGAGTTTTCTTCAGGCTGGTAATTCTCCTCATCGTAGGTTTGTTCGCCAGACCGCGAACATTCTAGGAGAGAATGTTCAACATTATTGGAGATTTGGGTGGGGTTGGTTGGGCTGCCTAGCGGCAGACCTGGTGAGCATTGACAGGGACTTTAGGGGCTTCGCGGACTTTTTCTTATCCGATTTCCTGGTAGCGATGGGATCTTCTCCCGCCATCTTGAAGGATGTACTGGGGTCCTCGGATAATTTAAGGCGATCGACCGTTTCTCCGGCTGAGTCAAGGTCGGCTTGCTCCGGTGGGATGAGGAGGGATTCGTCGCAGATAGCAATCTGGTCGTCTTCCGCTTGGAGTGGGAATCCTGCGGCGATGACCTGAAGGCCTTTACATGCTTACTCTGGCCCTAGAATAGCCAGAGCATCGATGGCGGAGAGCACTGATTGGGGTTCGACGGCGATCAGCGGAGCTGGGACAGACTCTTCAGTGTCCTCTAGGGGTGGGGGTTGAGATCCTCCAGGACCGAACCTGGAGGGTCAGCCAGCGAAGCCATCTCCTGGGAGGGGTCCGGAGCTTCTGGCGCGATGGAGCTGAACTGATTGGCCAGAGGGAGGTCGGGTGGGTGGTAGAGGATCACGGCTCTATCCGATGAGTTGCCTCTGCCGGTTTCCTCTTCTCCGGAGTAGAATCTGGTGTGGGTGTTCGCTAGGGGAATCAGGGGTGGTTGGGCGGTTTTTTCCGGCCTGTTTCCTTTGGAGTTGGGTTCAGTCCGCTCCGGTTTCTTCTTAAGTTCCGGATGGAGACGGAAGCAATGCTTGGCTAAGTGACCGCGTATATGGCAGTGAGAGCAGAAGATTATGTGGTTGTCGTAGATAATTTGCTGGGTGTGACTCCGGTTGCCCAGTTCGATGAGTATGTGGTTGGGGGGCTCCGAGGTGAGATCTAGCTCCACACATATCTTGGCGTAGTTCGCTTTAGTCAGGTTGCTGGTTTCTGCAGCGGAGGCCACGTAAGTCCCGAAGGAGTTGGCTATACGCCTAAGAGCCGCCGGAACAAAGCAAATGAGGGGAAGATTGGGTAGGGTGACCCAGGCGGCCGCCGTCGCTGAGTCTTTCGTTGTTTTAAAGTTCGGCGACCACTTTATAGTCTTCATCTGGAGGGAGTCGACTTTCCTGGTTCCTTCGGACCACACCGTCCTGTAGTCGAGGTCGGAGGACAGGTATAGCAGAATATGTCTCGGGTCGAGGGGGGCCACCCTGTACTCGGCCGATAGCCGCCAACTGGCTATGACCTCGGCGACCCTGGCGAGTTTGGGACAACCGGATGAGAATTTGAGGACGAAGGAGTAGGGAAATGAGGTAGCCATAGAGCAGAGTTCCTGATCGAAGAATGATACCATAGAAATGGGAGATGCCGGCGGATACTCGACTTCGGGAAGGAGGACATCCGGGAACAGGAGCCCCTGCTTGTGGGTCCTGTCCAGACGAAGGATGTCGGCGAAGGAAGGGGTCGGGTGTGGATGCTTGCTCGAATTAGGTGGACCCGGGCTTTGGGGCGCTGCAGAGGGAGCAATGGCAAAAAGAGGAAGGCTGGGGGACCCAGGAAGCGCAATAGCGGGGGCTTGGGAAGTACCCGATAGGTGAAGGGACTTGGTAGTGCCCGAAAGAGGGACGGGAGCCGTAAGGGTTAGACCAGAATGCGCGACATCTCCGAGCCCGGGCTAGAGGATAGCACGCAGCGGGGGATGGGGCTGGCCCGGAGGTGTCCCAAGGAGCGGCCGCGGCGTTGACGGAGGTGGGTTACGCCCGGAGGGTGCGACTGAAGGGAAGAGCTGGTGGGCCCAGTATGCGTCCAAGGCAAATCCGGGAGACCGGTGACACAAACCGACGGACGCAGAAGCCCGACTGCGTCGAAAAGCAGCATCACATCGAGAGTCGACGGAGGCTCCGGTGGAGAGGTTGGGCGAAGGAGGGATGGAAGGAGGGGGTAGCGCCAACATGAGATGCAACCGGCATGAGGGAAGCATCGGGAGGATGGGTTGCGCCCACAAGAGAGGGAGAGAGGGGAGGATGGGTTGCGCCCAACGGAAGAACAAAGAGATCGGGTGATGCCCCCAGTCCAAAGAACACGAGAATTTCGGGTGCGCCCAGCCTAGGCGCAAACGGATGGGGGCGGGAGGTCCGCTCCAGTTGCGCCAAGGGATGCGCAAGTAGTGCCCAACGGAGCAGCTGTCTTAGTGCCCGAAGGGGCGCAGCTAAGCGCCTCGATCAGGAGGCTGAAGTGAAGTACGCCAGGAGGGCGCACATGAGAGGGTAGCGCCGGATGGTCGTGCAGAGGGTTGGCTGCGCCCAACCCAGGCGCAAACGGATGGCGGGGCGCTTGGACCGCACCAGCTCCTCCATGGAATGCGCCCAGATGAGCGCCCAACGGAGCAACAGCCACTGCGCCCAAAGGGGCGCAGCTAAGCTCCTCAAGGCAGGATGAAAGTGCGCTGCAACCACACCTGGCCACGTGGCCAGGGGGTAGGAATCATCAACTGCGCCAAAGGGCGCCACGACGTTGACTGCGCTAGAGGGAAACAAATCGGTGACTGCGCCAGACCTGGCCACGTGGTCAGGGGGAAGGAAAGCGTTGACTGCGCCCAGGTGCATCACAACTCCCCAAGGGACTGTGCCGGGAGGGGGTACACCCCCCAACGAGGGGGCAAGACCCGAAGGGGTCACGTGGGCCCCTGCTGCCTGTCCTTCATCACGATTCGAAATTCGAAAGTCGCTGGGAGAGGACAGGAAGGCGGCGGGGGGTCCTTAGAGGCTGGCGGCGCCGGGAGGGTGGTGTCGGACCCGCTGAGGGAACCAGAGGTGCAGGGGGGGTCCGGAGACCGGGGGACAAGGGAGGAAGCCAAAGTGGCTGGCCGGAAGAGGGCGGAGGGGAAGGGACCTGGAGGCGAAGGACGGGAGGGCAGAGCTGGGGCCAAGGCAGGTGTCGAACCGGTGGGGCGGAGGCTGCGACCGCGGACGCGAGACTACGCTCCACAAGCGAAAGCTGAGACGCGGACCACTCGAGGGGCAAGGGAGAAGGAGGGGGTCCGAGCACGGACGGCTGCGACCCGCCGGGGGGCGGGCGACGGGGGGCGGGCGACGTTGCGCGAACAGGGCGTGACGGCGTTGCCAACGGCGACCGCGGGCAGATGCAGCGAGCTGGCTACCCAGAGCCGCGACTACGGCAACGCTCCACTGGCAAGCCGAAGACGGCTGCGAAGAGTGGGTGGGCGGCAAGGGCAAGGCCGAACGGCTAGGAGCGGCGGGGGCATGGTGGGGATGCGGAAGGACGGAGAGGGACGAACGGGAAGGCCGTATTATTATTATTATTATTATTATTATTATTATTATTATTATTATTATTATTATTATTATTATTATTATTGTTATTATTATTATTATTATTATATATATATATATATATATATATATATATATATATATATATATTGCATTGAATGAAGATATATAAGTATATATAAATGTGTTTGCTATTGAGTGTAACCTAGGGAGTAATGAGTCAGTTTATAATTGATCCAATGAGTCTAATTTGGTCGAGTCGACTAGCAAGTTGACCAAGTTGATAAAAGTCAACTTTGAGTCAAACTTGATCCAAATCGACTCAAACGGACTTAGAATGACTTGATAACTTGTGTTTGACCTAAAAATTAGTAAACGGACTAGTTGACTTATAGTTGACCAGATTTGACCAGAGTTAACCAGGTTTGACCAGAGTTTACCAAGGGTTGACTTTGACCTAGAAGGACCTAGAATCATGTGGAACTGCATTGTAGACCTTTTTTATGATATTTTAGACCATGTTGTGACTTATGATTATTTTAAATAGGATTACATCACTCCAATTCAGTTACACTTCCTCATCAGCAGCTTGGATTATCAGGCGAGTACATTTTCTGACCGTTTCATACTTGTTTGGACATATTCACTTGTTATAGACTAGTTTACTTGATGCTGTCACGATATTATCACGGATTAGTACTATATGGATTTTTTCATACGATATTATCCCCTCGGATACATCGGGTATATTGTGCTCATGTACTTTATCATGTGCATCGTCTACTCCTTGTATTCGTATTTATTCATGTATACTCATGTGATATTCATGTACACTTATGATCATGTGAGCCTTCATGTATAAACCAGTGATACTCATGTGGACTAGCTATCCATGTGAGTCACTACTCTTTCATGTGCAATAACATAACTTGGACAGATCCTTGTGTATTAATTGGGGCAGGAGGAGTATTTATTTGGTTATGTGATCTACACCCATCTCATGTGCAACTCCAACCTAGATTTAAGTCATGTACAACATAAGCCTGTTTACATAACCAAACATGTGCTCTAAATCATGTAGTTAGTTCAGTTTTCTTATCTATATCATGTATATCTGTTTCCACTATATCATGTTCTTCTTTTTACAGTCTCTCTACTATTTCTTTACAGCGTTTCATGTATATTATTCTATAGCTTGTTCATATTTTTCTTTCATGTTATGAACTGTGTGAGAGATATGTATTCGTTCCTGTCCTGACTGGACCTGTTAAAAATATTACAGATGATGAGGATTGTTGCGATACTTACTATGGAGCAGGCCTAATTGACACAGGTGACCTGGACCCTCAGGAGGATCCAGTAGTCGCTGAGGACTTACCATTGGCTTAGTCTAAACTTATCTTATTATCTAGCTTTATGAGACATTTGAGATTGTATTGAGATATTGTTTATGGTGTGGTTTACACCGAGACTTATTATTCATATTTGTGACTCTCTGTTGAGATTATCTTATCTTCTATTCAATCTTAGATATTGTGATTGAGTTGTACCTTATATATTGTTCTCCTTTCGGAGCATATTCCATATTATGTTAGATGTTGTGACCTAGGACAGCGTTCTACTGCCGACACTGTGGCGTAGGCTGAACGTACCCACCTCTCGTGCCCTTACACTGGGTACGGGTCGTGACACCTCCTCTTCCTCTCTTCATCCTCTCCTACGCCTCCTCCTCTCTCGACCTCCATCATCTTCTTCCTCCTCCTCTGGGTCCATCTTCCTCCCCTTCGTCAACCTCCGGTCGGATCACCGACGAAGCTGCAGCAGGGGAGCGCAACATTGACAGCAACAGCGGCAGGGGAGCGCGGGGGCAGGCGGGGGCTTGCGACGGAGAGCGGCACACGGAGGAGCACGGGTGAGAGCGACGGTAGGGGGCGGCAGGGCGGGGGCGGATGGCAGGCGAAGGGAACAGTGTGGCATGGGAGAGGACGGATATGGGCAACCCCAAAGAAATTTATGGTTGTACTGAATAAAAGTTGTACTACGCTGGGTTGTCCTAAACTAATGGACTGTTCTGGAGTAAAATTTGAAGTGCCTTTAAAAATTAGAATTTTAAGATTTTCGGAATAAAGAAATTGTGATGTCCCTTGAGACTTTGTGTACTTTCTCTAATAATTCCCTTTTGAAAGGCTAATTATAAGGGCACATCAAAACCTTATTAGGGCTATCCCATTTTTTACTTCCCTTTATTTACAAGTTTGCCACTAAAATTTTTACTCAGGACTATCCCATTCTAATGTATAAAAGACAACTCTTTTAATTTTTTTTCTCTCTTCTCCTTCTTTACAAGAAGAAGAACAAGAATAAAGAAGAAGAAGAAGAAAGAACAAGAAGAAGAAGAGCAAGAACAAGAAGAATGAAAAAAAAAAATCTCTTTCTCCAAACCCTAGTTTTTTTTTTTTTTGCTCTCTTCTAATTTTTCATTTTTTTTCTCTAAACCCTAGTATATGGATGAAATCCTAGTTGTAGAAGAAATTGGATTACCAAATCTATCAAATTTACTAATCTATTAATCAATTTTTCTTTATTAATAGAAGAAATTATGGATGAAACCCTAATTCTAGAATAAATCGATTTGTTGAGCAAGTTTATATCAGGACTGCCACAATTTCTGGCAGTCCTAGAAGTATTGAGGACTGCCAGGAATTGTGGCAGTCCTCAAAGGGACTTGTTGTACAACAGGACTGCCACAATTTCTGGCAGTCCTAGAAGTATTGAGGACTACCAGGAATTGTGACAGTCCTGAAAAGACCTTGCTATACAACAGGACTGTCACAATTTCTGTCAGTCCTAGAAGTATTGAGGACTGTCAGAAATTGTGGCAGTCCTAAGAGGAACCTGCTGTACAGCAAGTACATTTTAGGACTACCATAATTCCTGGCAGCAGTCCTAAAATCGAAATGGTCGAATGAAAAACATATTTTAGGATTTATTTTCATCTTGATAATATAATGAAATATACATTTTATGGTTTATTTTCATGCATTTTTTGTGAGAACGAATGAAATAAACATGTAGGATTTATTATCATGCATTATTTGTGAGGAATCAAAATGATGAGAATGAAAATTGTGGAGAGAAAAACTAAGGTTTTAATGGAAATGATGGAGAATAAAACTAGGGTTTAGAGTGGAGAAATTGTGAAGAAGAAGTATAGTTTGAGGAGTGGAAAATGGTAAAGAAGAAGAAGAAGAAGAAGAGGAGGAGGAGGAAGAAAGTTAGGGTTTTGGAAGAGAGAGAGTGAATTTTACAAATTAGAGTAGAATTTGGAGTTTGGGGTGGGGTGAGGGGGCGGGGGGGGGGGGGGGGGGGGGGGGGGGGGGGGGGGGAGGGGGGTGGAGTTTGGACGGACAGTCCCTTGAGTATAAAATTGGGATACCCCTAATAATTTTTTCACAAACATGAACTAGTCCCAATCCTGGATAGCTCTGATAAGATTTTGATGTGCCCTTATAATTAGCCTTTTGAAAAGGGTCTACCAAAGTGTGGGACTCTTTAGTGCAGGCCAAAATCATGTCTTCGTGATTGGAGACGTGGAGTAATAGATGCCCGCAACAAACAGTGAAAGGAAGCTGTTTCTTAGACAATTTTTCTTGGGAAAACGTTGGAAATAAAAATCAGATCTATTTTCCAAGAAATGTACACAGGACTAGGGCTGCAAACGGCCAAGCCGAGCCAAGCTTTTGTATATGATTAATCGAGCTCGAGCTTGATAAGTTTTTTATTTTAGAGCTTGAGCTGTTTATATTAAGCTTGAGCTTGGCTTGGTTTGAGCTTGAGCTTGACTTGATAAGCAAGCTTGATTCAAGCTTGTTAAACAAGCTTGATAAGCTCAAAATCAAGCTCGTTAAACTTGATTTCATGCTCGCTCTTTCAAGCTTATTAAGCTTAATTTCAAGCTTAACAAGCTCGATTTCAAACTAGTTAGGTTTGAAAGCAAGTACATGTAATATTAACAATTTATTTATAAAAAAATTAATTTAAAAAGTTCATTAATGTCAATTATTAAGGACATATAAATATATAATGGGCACAACTATATTGTTATACAAAGATATATAACATTAAAATTTAACAAAGAACAAACGAGCTCTTAAACAAGTTCTTAAACGAGCATCTAAACAAGCCAGCTCGCAAGCTCATAAACGAGCTAGCTCGCGAGCTCAAACGAGCCGAGTATTTCTTAGCTTGAGCTTGGCTCGTTTATTAAACAAGCTCAAAAATGAAGCTTGAGCTCAGCTTGTTTACTAAACGAACCAAGCTCAAACGAGCTTTTATCGAGCCGAGCTTCGAGCAGCTTGCGAACGGCTTGGCTCATTTGCAGCCCTACACAGGACAAACTCACTACAGAAGTAGAAATTGCTACCACTCTACTTTGGGATGCACACCCACTCCTTGATTCCTCCCCCTCCTATAAGCTTCCACGTAGGTTCTATCAATTCTGATTCATCTTCCTCATATTTACCTCCATCATCCTCCATCTTCGAAATACCCAACTAACAAAAAAAAAAAACCCATAATCCGAAATATGTAAATTATTAACAACATCGACATAAAATACTATCCAGTTTCAAAAACCAAAATCAATTCACACTGACAAACATAAACTATACAGTTTCATGAACCAAACTTCATTGCACATTATAATGAAACGATAGAAAGAAGTCATATTGGCCCATTTTGCTGACGACAAACCTGCATTCTTCTAACTTCTTTAAAGCTTCCCCGTGAGCCACACCATACTGCATTTCTTCTTCCAACACATTCTATTCCTCATCTTCATCAACACCTTTCTTCCTAATCCTCCTGTCATCATCATCGAAAACCAAATTATAAAAGTCTCCAAAATATTGAACAATCCCTTGAATATCTAGATTGCCAAAATGCATCACATTTAGGCATACATATCGAAACAACACATTCCGGAAATTTCCACAACCCTTCCCTGCAACCGCCCATCTCCTAGCATCACATCAGCATCCAAGAACCGTAATGCTAGAAACACTTATATCATCACATATACAATCTATGTATCCATATAAACAACAATATAGACACAAGAAAGCTCCATACAAACCCATCCTCACCGATGTCTCAAAAAACCAACATGCTTCCCTGTTGGATTTTGGCCTTTGTATTAGAAATTTTAGTCCCACATCGGCTAGGTCAAAGGAGTTGTATCTCTATATATTAGCTATGCTAGTTTAGAGATGCACATGTGGTGTGGAGGTGCACATGGGTGTGCCATGTGGGGTTATTTTTCTAATGAAAAAAAAGGCTAAATAAACAATTGAAAGCATTCATGTTTTTTGCTCTTGGGAAATTTATTTCCATGGGAGCTAAGCCCGTAGGGGCTTAGCGGCTCGGACACGGACTCGGGCTCATGAGGCGTAATGTGGCATTTTGTTGGCGCACTTTGCACTTCACGTTGCGCGACCAGGTTGCGCGCAGGTTACGCACAGGTTGCACCCAGGTTGCGTCCAGGTTGCGCAAGTGGCGCAATGTGCGTGTGGTGCAAGATGTGCAAGGCGCGCAAGGCGTATGGCGCAGTGTGGCGGAAGTGGCTCTGTGCACAAGGTGCAAGGCGCGCGGATTGCTAGAGTGGCGCAACTTGTTTCAGATCGTGCATGTGCATGATCTGAGCGGTTACTGTACGTTCGGAGTGGTTATTACCACGTCCCGAATGTTGTGCTAACCGGGCAGTTGCTACTCGGGCCTATAAAATATCTCTTCTCTCTCACAGACAGTAGAATACAGAACATATTCATAGAGTTACGAAAGTTTACAAGTGTTTCTTAACACAAGTAAACAGAGCCTGTCAGAGAGAAGAGAAGCTTTGCACCATCGTTGCTTTTGCACGGGAGTCCGCGTACGATCCGAGGAGTCAGAAGAGCAGAAGTGTTCCAAAGTTCTCCGACGAACTTGCTGGTTCCTGGAAGCTATTCGTGTGGGACAAATATAGCTTTGAGCAACGGTGATCATTCACCCCAGCAGGCCATCTTCCATCTTTCGCCTGTCATCTTCTTCGCTGCTGTGATTATGAAATCTTCTTAAATTCTCGTATATCATATGCTGCTGTGGATTACGAAATCTTTTTAGATTCTCGTAATATAATAACGAGATCTTCTTAGATCTTCGTTATACTTACGCAACCTTCCTAGAAGTGTTGCGTTGGAACATTGTTCTTACAATTGTTTCATTTTTTCAGTTTTCCATCGAAAAAATTGTGCCACGGCAATAACAATCTCAAAGCTATATCGCTACGATGGAAAACATTAATGCTTCACTCCTCAATACTGACTTCTGTAAGTTAGAAAAGTTTGATGGAGAGCATTATCAAGTCTGGAAGAGGAAGGTTTATCTCACTCTTCAACTCAGAGACGTTGATCACGTGCTTCTTGAAGAAGAACCTACTGTTCCAGATACTGGGTCTGTTGCTGCAATCGTTGCGGCTACTAAACTTCAGGCCAAGTGGAGAAGGGAGAATAGCATTTGCAGGTTGCTTATCTTGAATGCTATGGAGGATTCCCTAGCAGAATCCTACAGTAAAAAGACTATTGCCAGAGACATATGGGAGTTTCTGGAGAAACTGTACGAAGAAGACAAAAACAGGAGCAAGATATTTGTGGTTGAAAAATATCACAAATGGCTCTTTGAGGACGAGAAGTCCATGCTGCCGCAGGTAAAGGAATTCCTGAAACTGCGACAGAAGTTGGAAGACGAGGCGATGCCCCTCCCCGACAAGTTTGTTGTTGGAGGGATTGTCTCAAAGCTCCCCGCTGGGTGGAGTAAGTTCTATGCAAACATGCAAAGGAAGAAGCTTGAGATCAGCCTTGAAGATCTCTTGCAGGAAATCTATGTTGAGGACCAGATGCGGGCTCAACTGAAGGTGGACACACTATCCAAGCAATTGGCTAAAGCCAATCTGGTTCATACCAAGGAACCAAGGGGAAAGCAGGCGGCTTCCCACAGCAAGAAGAAGGACCCTAACAATCTGAACGTGAAGGGGACTTCCTTCAAGCGAAAGAAGGCAAAGTCTCATATGCCTTATTTCAAGTGTGGCAAGAAGGGCCACTTCAAAAGTGAATGCAAAGCAAAGACCAAGCAATCAGAGCAAGGAGAGCCTAGCAAGGTATCTATGATCACTGACGTTGTTGCTATGATTGCGCAGGTTGATGCGGTAGGGACTGACTCTGACTGGTGGTGTCACGCCCCAGAACCAGAATACTGGAGAGCGGGGGCGGACATAGCCAGCTACGTATATTGAAGTGCAACCCACCTCGCTATACGATCACGGCTGTCTAGATACATGAGGATTTAACTACAAGCCATCAGTCTCCTATGGTCAAGAACAAGCCTATAGTTTCAATCACAAGCAAGTAAGTAAAAGTTACAAGATGCAAGATCACCAAATATACAATCGTAAGGCGTCCCAAACATTACATATTCAGCTGATCATGAAGCTAGTCGTACAAAATGTGAGGACTAGCAAGAGTTTAGTCATACATGATCAACCCTAGGATCTGTCATCATGTTACAGCCCGTAGGCAGACAGTAAATAAAGATGCAACACGAGCTAACACGTGCTCGTCGGCTAAACGCCTCAAAAGAATAATTTTACAAATAAGTGGGAGGACAAAAGAAATCCACTCGTTGTCAGGGTTACGCCTGGTGGTCACCATCTGGCTGGAAGACAGGTGGATCCTCTGGAGCTGCTCCGATATCTAGCCACACAAAACCAGCTGGGTCAGACCCCAGAAAGAGCAAGTGCCACAAAAGAGGCTTCACTTAGGAACTAAAACCAACATATCACAATAGAATATTAAAGATAATAAATAAAGAACTGATAATAATAAAGATAACAACAGTAAACTGAGTACAAGGAAACCATTCAAGTAGCCAGGTCACAACCCTTAAACCAAACAAGGACCGGGGTTGTTACCCTTCACCTGAATAGAAACCCGTCTCAAATACTATTGGTAAGGTAACAAGACAATAAACGAAGAGAGGACACAGAACTGCTCCGGGAGCCAGGTAACAACCCTTAAATCCAATAAGGACCGGGGTTGTAACCCTTCCCCTGAACCGAACTGGACCCCTGATCTTTATTGTTAAGGCCAGTATAAATAATCATGATATTTGAAGTAAGATAAAACATGACGAGCATGGCCTGGGGTTACAATAAGACAATAAACGAAGAGAAGACACAGAACTGCTCCGGGAGCCAGATTACAACCCTTAAACCAAACAAGGACCGGCGTTGTAACCCTTCGCCTGAACAGAACTGGACCCCCGATTGTTATTGTTAAGGCAAGCATCAATTATCATGTTATGTCTTAATCTTGTACAGGATCAGGACAAGACTAAGCTGAGCTAGATTCCATCCAATCAATCACGGCCAAGCAAAGAGTACGGCTTGATACTTTAACTAATTGGGGTTATCACAGGCCTAGTTACTAACAAGATGCAATGAGATTATCCCAACAACCACAAGCCCTGCAGACCATCCAGTTATCCAGGTCGAATGTCCGTTTATGTAGAATGCAACACGTGACTGTGTGCTAGAAATGTGCCCTACTCGTCGGTAGGCTACAAGTCCACTTAATGCGCCCTGATAACGGGATTGCCTGTAGCTGGGAATCTCTTCATGTCTACTGAATTATCCTAGTTTATTAGCCTTAGTCAATTACTGTAGGTATCCCTGACCGTGGTACTCAGAGATCCCTATCCTAGACATGATGCAAGACAGTACTGGTTTATTTGTACAAACACAATCGCCCACGGTGTCCAGGTCTTTCATACTTGTCATGTCAGGCTAGCTGTCATAACAGCATGTCGAGATATACCATGTCAGTTTACTTGTCAAGAGTGCGCCATAGCGGGTCACTATCGTGTTCTATTCTTACATTATCATGAATGAGAGAAACTTGCACAAAATAACTAGTGACATATTCTTGAAGCCAAGGAAAAGATCTACAACTTTCATGTTTTGAGTTTTTCAAGATTTTAGCTACAAAACAGCTCAAGAAAAAGTCATTTGGAGTGACCTGCGCGCAAGTTGCGCATTTCACGCGGGCAAATCGCCCACGGCGCACGTTGCGCGCAAGCACGACGTGCGGGGCGCGCGGCAGAGAAGTGTGCGGGCGCGCGGCACGCAAGTCACGCAGCGAATACACTGCGCGCGACACTGTTCATCATCCCAACAGCACCAAAAGGTGTGGGGAACCCAAGAACATGAAAATGGCATAACTTTCACATACGAAGTCGAAATCAAGCGGTCCAAAAGTCAAAATTGGGTAGAATTGAATTTTCTACAACATGGAACTATTAGATTTTGAAAGTAACCAAGTTTTAGAGATCAAAACAAAAAAAAAAACCGAAAAGATTACAAACTTAGATCTACAAGAATCCATCCATCAAATCCAAAATGTCAAGTTCTAAAGAGGCTTAGAATGAAGTAAGGAAGGGAATGGAACAATAAAACTTGAGATCCATCATGAAGCAAGTTGCACTTGCCTAGGCTTGGTAGGTGGGAGGAGTAAATGAAGAAGATGAAGAAGTAAATGCAAAATAATGAAGGAGAGAGAAGAAGTTGACTTATATAGCAACCCCTCTCATCTCAACCCAATATAAACCAAACCAAGCCAAGCCAAGTCATGTTGAACCAAGTTGAACCAATCAAGTCAAGATTTAAACCAAGGCTAACCTAAGCAAGATAAGTAAAAATACGGACCACCTGACAATTGTCAGAAATCCGTATACGTATCCTGAAAATACGTATAACGAAAAACGGGAGTGACGGGTGGGTAGATACTGGAGCCTCCTGCCATGTCTGCTCCAGCAAGGAGTGGTTCACCACCTACACACCTACTTCTGAAGTGGTTATGATGGCGAACCAGGCACAAGTTGAAGTTCTCGGGATTGGGACGGTGGTATTGAAGCTGACTTCTGGCAAGTCTCTGACGCTTCAAGGCGTGAAGCACGTACCTGCTATCGCCAAGAACCTGATCTTAGGAGGCCTACTCTGCAACGCAGGCCTCAGGATGGACATCAATGCTGGCCAGATGGTGATGTCTATTAAGGAAACATATTTCGGGAAAGCTTTTTATACCGAAGGAATGTTCAAAATTCAGCTTGTAAATCAGTCCAATGTAATTAATGTGATTAATGCAATCACTCCTTCTGCTTATACTCTTGAGTTGTGGCATAATAGGCTGGGACATGTTCATTGTAAACGAATAAACAAATGTCTAGTCTAGGACTTATTGTCACGCCCCGCTCCCGTAGGAACGATCGTCCTCGCTAAGGCGTGATGCCGTACGAGCCTAGATTGCGCTCGTGCAAGGCAGTTTCATAACGGCCGATTACATCGGCGGCGACGGGGTCGTCGCACAGAAGTCCCAAGTAGAAATATTGAAACATGCAGCGGAATTTAAGAACAAGTACACATGAACACAAGTCATTCAAAAGAAGCTCTTATTGATATTGAATACAAGATTACATTTGTGGGCGCAAGGCCAATTTACAAGTCTCTCGTGCTCACTTTTCTCTCGATTACAAGTCAATCTGCTCTCTCTCATCTCTCGATTTCAATGCTTGAGCCAGCGGAAGCTTCGGAAGGCGATGTCCATACATTATGTCCTGTATAAGTCTTCAGTCCACGCGGCCGCACGCTTCGAATCGCCAAGGAACTCCGTGCCTCGACGCATCCAAGCGAGCTCCACGCCACGAGCTTCTACCTGTGCCTGCACATGAACACTGTGTGGGTGTCAGTACTCAACTGTACTGGTGGAGTGAGCTCTTCGCCCACCCATACAAAACCTACACGTTCATTTACTTTGTGCAGCTTAAATCCCTTTCTATTGTCTTTCTAGTCTTGCCTTAGGATCAGTTTTAAGACCGACGCCTTTGCATACTTGTGTCTAAGGACCATCCCGTGCTTGCACGACGACGTTAACTCATACTTTTGCCTTAGACCCTTCTCGTGCCAATAACGTTAACCTATCAAGTCGTGTTTGCCTTACGGCCATAATCAGAGACGCAACTACACGAAGGACTCCATTTCCTTGCCTCTAGACCTTTCTCGTGCTTGTATTGTCGACGCACCGACTTATACTTGTCTTTCATGCCAAACTCTGGGACGTAACGACTCGATCGTGCCATGAACTCGATTCGTGCCTCAATATCTCCGAGGCAGTGCCTCCTTGTTTAGTCTTGCCTATACTTGTGTTGTGATAACGTGGCCGTGCCTCATATTTCGAGGTCGTGCCCAGCGACTCATTCTAGCTTCACACAACTTGCCCTACAGCCCTTCTCGACTTAACTCGCAACAGCTCAAGCCTAACTCATGCAACTCTATGCCAACAACTTAACGCTCGACGCCACATCTCGTGCCGAAGCACGCCGCCTTCGTTATAGCCAAATCTTAGGTCCAGACATTGTGTCTTCTAACTGCATACACATTCAACTCAACTCAATCCAAAAGCACACACACGGATTGCCGCCCGTGCCGACACATCTATATGAAAGGTTACTGGCATTAACTAGCCATCGTGGACATAGCCTGGCAAACGGGATCCTTGCACCGCAAGTAGCGATCTCCGATGCAAGTCTCCGTACTACCAATTGCCTATTACCCAGCTCGGCTATAATCTGTTCTTCCTAGGCCGGATCGATCCCTGGCCCAAGGCTTCCGATCCGAAGAACCATCGCCTTTGTCGACAAGTTGTCCATGACCACGCGCCTACGCTAACTTCTAGACTTAACGTAAATGCATGGTCCCATCATCATCACTTAGTTCCTTTACTTTACTCTTTCCACTTTTTCATACTTCATTCGCAGAGCCCAAACCAGGGTTGCCTCGGCGACTGAACCACAGTCCCGACATATTTCCTCTCGGCGACTAACCATCGCTTAGACTTAACATTTCTTTTAAACTCAGGGAACGGCTACTGCATAGCCTTCCAACTTAACTTGAGCATAACGTGTTTCCTTAAGTATCGACCGACCGTGGCTAACTTTCCACTGAACCAACCGTGGCTCGTGCCTCTAAACCGACTCGTGTTCTACGCAACGCTATCGCCCAAGTCATACTTCATGTGACGGGCCTTGGGATCGTGGGACTATTTAACTTGACAACCGCAGAATGAGCGGGACAGCATTAGAATGACTTAGGTCGACCGGCATAACTTTGCCTCACTTACTCAAGCCTACAACTTAACCTGAGGGACGAGCAAAGGCTATGCCAAGTCTTGCATTTCGGAAACGTGCATGCTTTATCGAGCATTTACGCGGACGACGCCTATGACTTAGGCAAGTTTATAGTTTTGTGTCGAAGACCAACTTTCCTTCTCCCAAGCCACGGGACAAAGGACCGAGTGTCATTTTCAAAGCACGCCGTGCACCAACTCTAAGCCGACCGTGGAACATTTTCCATGTTCTAACTCATTTCGACCCCGGGATTATTCCCTTAGCTATGTGGATTCGTCTCTTTTATTATTAAGCCTACTTGTGCAAGTTGAAAACACGATTTATTATGTGAAGGCAAAGATGAGGCAAGTTCACCGAAACTACCCCACCTGAGCGAGCGGTCGTCTTGACCGAGCGAGCCTTCGAGCAGCCGTGTTGCAGGCTAAGTTCCAACGCCGTCGGCGTTTCGATTCCTCCGATTGACTTTGCGGGACGAGACTACACTTATCTCTAAGTGTGGGGGTAAGGTAGAGAAATGTGAAGTTTGTGCTCAAACGAAGATCACAAGGAAACCCTTTCCTCGGGTTAATCGAAGTACAGATCTTCTGGAGTTGGTACACTCTGATATCTGTGACTTCAAACAGTTCTCTACAAAGGCCGGGATGAAGTACTTCATAACCTTCATCGATGACTTCTCAAAGTATGCGTTCGTCTACTTGCTGAAGGCTAAAAACGAAGCATTCGAGAAGTTCAAGGAGTTCAGAGCCGAAGCTGAGCGGCAGAGTGGACAACAACTCAAAAGAATAAGAAGTGATCGAGGTGGGGAGTACATGTCTCATGAATTCGCATCGTTCTACAAAGAACATGGAATTGTCAATGAGACTACGGCACCGTACTCTCCTCAATCAAACGGAGTAGCAGAGAGGAAGAACAGAACGTTAACAGAAATGATTAACTCAATGTTGTTGACTGATGGCCTTCCTAAGTGCTACTGGGGAGAAGCTGCATTGACGGCCACTTTTATTTTAAATAGAGTGCCTCATGCAACTTCAGACGTTACTCCTCATGAACTCTGGTTCAAGGTCAGACCTAACTTGAATGTCATTCGAGTGTGGGGGTGTCTGGCATATGTCAAGCTTCCAGATCTGAAGATTCAGAAGCTTGGGACAAGGACTACTAAGACGATCTTCTTGGGGTATGCCGAGAAGAGTGATGCTCGGAGATTTCTTGATATTGAGTCAAATCATATCATTGAATCTCGCGACGCAGAATATTTTGAAGATAAATTTGCAAAGCACAAGAATATTATTCTTGAGGATGTACCGGAGAACATTGAGGGTGCGCAGGAAACTGAAGTCTTCAATGAAGATGTGGTCCAAAGATGTTGTTGAAACAACGATTGAACCAGAACAAGTGAGCCGTCAGCTAAGCGTATGAGGAAAGCCGAACGACTTCGGAAGTGATTTTGTCACCTATCATGTGGAAGCAGATCCGCTTACCTATGATGAGACGATGAAGACCAGAGACGCGGTTTTCTAGAAGAGGCGATTGACAATGAAATTGATTCTATCACCTCAAATAACACTTGGGTGTTGGTTGATCTTCCTGAAGGAGCGAAACCCATCGGATGAAAATGGATCTTCAAGAAGAAGATGAAAGCAGACGGAACTATTGACAAGTTCAAGGCTAGGTTGGTAGCCAAGGGTTTTCTCAGAAGCAGGGAATTGACTACTTTGACACGTATGCTCCAGTAGCCCGGATGACCACCATCAGAGTGTTGATTGCTTTTGCAGCAATATATAAGATGGTGATACATCATATGGATGTGAAAACGGCTTTCCTAAATGGCGAGCTGACCGAAGAGATATACATGCAACAGCCAGAGGGATTTGTCGTCAAGGATCTTGAAGACAAAGTCTGCAAGTTGGTAAAATCTTTGTACGGTCTTAAACAGGCTCCCAAGATGTGACATGAAAAAATTGACAAAGTTATAAGGTCAAATACTACATGGTCAGCGAGACGGACAAGTGTGCTTACACGAAGTTCGCTGATGGAAGAGGTGTGATCGTTTGTCTGTACGTGGACAACATGCTTATCCTAGGTACGGATATGAGCTGCGTCACGGAGACAAAGAAATTCATCTCGAGCAAGTTCAGTATGAAGGACTTGGGGGAAGCTGATGTGATCTTAGGGATCAAGATCATCCGGACAGACACTGGACTAGCGTTGTCGCAGTCTCATTATATTGAGAAAATGATCACTCGTTATGGGTATCGGGATCTTCCAGGGATCGATACGCCGTACAGGTGTGATCTGAAGTTGAAGCCTAATTCAGGAGAAAGTATCAGGCAGCTGGAGTATGCAAGCGTAATCGGAAGTTTGATGTATGCTACTACTGCCACAAGGCCTGACATAGCTTTCGCCGTGGGAATGCTGAGTCGTTTCACGAGCAACCCAGGTGTTGAACACTGGAAAGCTGTGAAACGGGTTATGAGATATTTCAAGAAAACTCAAACATATGCACTGTACTAGAGCGGAGATCCGCCGGTAGTGGAAGACTTCAATGATGCCAGCTGGTGCTCAGAGGTGGAGAGCGAAAGGTCCGCAGGTGTATTCATTTTCACAATGGGTGGAGCTGCTATATCGTGGAAGTCGAAGAAGCAGACTATACTCTCGCGGTCATCCATGGAATGAGTTCTTTGCACTTGATACCGCAGCCGAGGAAAGCAGAATGGCTTCGGGAGCTCATGTATGATCTTCCAGTGGTTGGGGCACAAATACCGGCGATACCGATATACTGCGACAACCAGGCGACTACGACGGTAGCATCAAATGACCTCTTCAACGGGAAGAAGAGGACTGTGCGGTTGAAGAACAAGGCAGTACACGATCTTATCAAGAGAGGTGTTATTGCAGTGATTGATGTTCGGAGTCAGGAGAACCTGGCGGATCCATTCACCAAGGGCCTCAAGCGCCAGCTGGTCGATGACATAGCTTGTAAAATGGGTTTGAAGGCATTCTGATATTGTATTATTGTATTCCTACCATAAAGTTTTATGCTAATAGTTCAAAGAAAATCTACTAGACATCTAGCTTTTGGTTCAAGGGAGGACCACTAATCGGAAGAATATCAGAAACGGTGGGTACATGTTCTATTGGGCATGGAGAGATTACGGACCTATAACCACTGTTGTCTACTGTTGTTTTCTACGGAAAACGGATCCTGTGGGAAGGTTGGCTTAAATGCCTTAATGAGTTCACAGGCAGAGTGAATGCCTGGTGTGCTTTACAGGAAGCACGGTAGAACAGCACTACAAGGAGTGAAACTCCATGCTACTGTGGGGTGACTCCACCATGAGGTTCCCAGGCATGGGGTAATGCCTCGGATTTGCTAGCCAAGTCACAACGGCATAGCACCGCAAATAGGCAGTTAGCCTAATGATGTATGTTAAAATAAAGAGGGTGTAGTCAGCACTACAAAGAGGAGTTCCTCATGTTACAGTGGCACGATACCACGATGAGGTACCCGGTTAGGGATAAAGCCTCGGCCTTGCAAGCCATGTCGTTGCAGTGTAACACCGCAAGGGAGCCTAAGGCTTCATGCTAGGTAGTTTGGCACTACAAAGAGGCGGTGGCCTCATGCTATAGTAGTATGACACTACGATCAGGTTCCCGTTACGGGATAAGGCCTCGGCTTTAAGCCATGTCATAGCGGCGTAGCACCGCAAGGGAAGCGCAAAGCGCTTCATGTCATGTCTCTTTATAATGAACTCACCTATAGTGTATGGACAAAAAGATATCAGATCGTCTCTTGAGGGTAAACTTGTAGACGCTCAAAATTATACACCGAAACCAGGCTGGCACAGGGCCTTTAATGTGTAACCAGAAGCACATGTAACTACATTATGTGAGTGGAAAGAATTTCAGCTATGATGCAGAATTCAAGACTTAGTCCATTCTTGTATTATAGTCTGTTGTTTGACCTATGCGGGAAGATTCAAGTCGTCAGCGACATCTCTCCTAATGCATGATGGACAGTTACTGTGGGAAAAAATTATACCCATATATAGAGATATGTGGGAGATTGTTGGATTTTGGCCTTTGTATTAGAAATTTTAGTCCCACATCAGCTAGGCCAAAGGAGTTGTATCTCTATATATTAGATATGCTAGTTTAGAGATGCACATGTGGTGTGGAGGTGCACATGGGTGTGCCATGTGGGATTATTTTTCTAATGGAAAAAAGGCTAAATAAACAATTGAAAGCATTCATGCTTTTTTGCTCTTGGAAAATTTATTTCCATGGGAGCCAAGCCCCGTAGGGGCTTAGCGACTCGGACTCGGACTCGGACACGGACTCGGGCTCGGGCTCATGAGACATAATGTGGCGTTTTGTTGGCGCACTTTGTACTTAGCACGTCAGCATCGTCGTTAGGCGCATAGTGCGCTTTAGTTGCGCTCGTTGCGCGAGCCACTTGCGCGGCCAAGTTGCGTGCCACATTGCGCGACCAGGGTACGCGCTAGGTTGCGCGCAAGCTGTGCGCAGGTTGCGCACAGGTTGCGTCCAGGTTGCGCAAGTGGCGCAATGTGCGCGTTGTGCGTGTGGCGCAAGGTGTGCAAGGCACGCAAGGCGTGTGGCGTAGTGTGGCGCAAGTGGCTCTGTGCGCAAGGTGCAAGGCGCGCGGGTTGCTAGAGTGGCGCAACTTGCTTCAGATCGTGCCTGTGCATAATCTAAGCGGTTACTGCACGTTCGGAGTAGTTATTACCACGTCCTGAATGTTGTGCTAACCGGACAGTTGCTACTCGGGCCTATAAAATGTCTCTTCTCTCTCACAGACAGTAGAATACAGAACATATTCAGAGAGTTACGAAAGTTTACAAGTGTTTCTTAACACAAGTAAACAGAGCCTGTCAGAGAGAAGAGAAGTTTTGCACCAGCGTTGCTTTTGCACGGGAGTCCGCGTACGATCCGAGGAGTCAGAAGGGCCATCTTCCATCTTTCGCCTGTCATCTTCTTCGCTGCTGTGATTACGAAATCTTCTTAGATTCTCGTATATCATATGCTGCTGTGGATTACGAAATCTTTTTAGATTCTCGTAATATAATAACGAGATCTTCGTTATACTTGCGCAACCTTCCTAGAAGTGTTGCGTTGGAACATTGTTCTTACAATTGTTTTATTTTCTCAGTTTTCCATCGAAAAAATTGTGTGCCGGCAATAACATTCCCCACCTAACCTAAGCACGAGCACACCATAACCACGAGGCACAGTAATTGTAACTGGCATGTGATCAACATTAAGAAAAATTAAACAGATTTTCTATTGTTGTTGCTGAATGTTTAACAAATAAAAGAAAACTAAGATTCACTAACAATTTATTCCCTTCCTAATTTACCTGAACAACTAAGAAGCATGAAAAGTGAGCCTTTCAACGACACCTAAATAACACTGGTTTGTTTTGACGATAATTTTTGTTCCTTAACTATTTGACACATTCGAAGATAATAGAAGACTATTTTAGTGTCAAAGAGAAACAATTACAAACTCCTCAAAGTTGTATTGGAATTCATGAGTCCAACTATAAAGTTCAACATATTATAATATATAATATATATATATATATATATAATATATATATGCAAATTTAATCATCCGACTCCTGCATGCAGCTTATGCATGACAATGAGAAACAAGGAGAGGGCAATAATTGGCAAGCAAGAATACTCGAAGGCACTTTTCTCACCAATGCATCATAGAGATAAATGTGGAAGTAGAGAATTAGTTCTTGTACCTCAAATATATTATTTCCTAAATTTTATATATATGTGTGTCCATATATATCGATATAAGGTTCATATACAGATAAAAGCACACGTACAGAGTCTCCTACCAGTGAAGACCATAGCTGGATGACTGCATAAGTGGATGCGCAAAATATGCACCTAGCGTCAGTGCCGTGATAGTGAGATAAGGTAGACGAATAAATTCCTTGTAGTAATCTTTAGGGAGCTTTTGGCGCCCATCGATAATTGCTGCAAAAGGAACTACACTCGTCCTGCTCTTAAGCGATTCAAAAGCTTCACCATAACGTGTTTTCAGCCTCCGATCACCATTCCACACACCAAATAAATGGTGACCAATCAAACCAACTGAGGCTGCAGCCACCACTGAGTTACCGATCCAAAGGGTGTGAGCTAAGCACCAGATCACCTGGCCAACCATCTGATAGAAATGGCAGGACGACCACAATTAGCTTGTCAGTCTAAACCACCCTTGCAACATAATTTTCTGAAAAATGCTAACCTGTGGATGTCTGGTAATTCTCATGACTCCAGTTTCCCACAAATGCATTTTTGGCTTATCAACTGCTGCAACCTCCAAAAGATTGAAGGTAGATGGGTAGAGAAACAAGAAAGAGATGAAGGATGAGGCCCAGACAAGCTCATGAAGTCCAGGGACTCCCTGGAGTTGCCACATTTGTATTCCATCATACCGGTGGTTAATGAAGTACACCTGAAAAAAAAATGATCCATAGGAGTTAAAAGGATAAGGGACAAAGTTGTAATGATACATATTTGGATGTCCTATAATATAGAAATCCCTAAGTTGGAAAGTGAGTCAAAGTTATATAGAGCAACTTACTACAGTACTGACAGCTAAAGGAAGTGAGATGCCAGCAAAAAGAACACGGAAAGCCCGCTCACCAAGTAGTTTCTCGCCTACATCTCGGAGACTTGCCATACCACTATGCACGACGGCAAATATGAAAATAAGAATCAGCATTGATATCTGCAAAAGAAAGTCAAAATAACCAGAATTAGGATCGCCGAACCAA